>JAQQAE010003557.1:0-20022 GCA_029823295.1 Pseudamia nigra | reverse complement strand
TAAATTCTGGTTGTCTGCATGAGATTATTCAGAAGTGAAGAAGCTTCCTGGACAGGTAGCGAAACATCTTCAAACCAAACTTCCAGTCCAGTCGCAGAAGGAAAACCACACGCCTTGGATACCATGACTTGGATGACACTGCGCAAAAATGAGCAAAAATGAAGAAAAAATAATCAAGTCAGTGAAAAATGTGCAATACAACCAGCAGGACTGAAGGAAAAAATAACAACAAATACATAACAAAATGTACAAAAATGAACAAAACGATCAAGTGGATTAACAAAATGGCCAAAAGAACCAATAGAACGGAACAAAGATTAACATAACAAATTCCACATCATACCAACATTTTTCACTCTTACTCAAATAATTATTTTATGAGTACTTTTACTCATTAAAACGAGAAAGTACTCTTTCTGTTTCCTCTACCCACCCCTGCATATCAGTGATATTCTACCTATAGACACAGCTCTGATCTTGACTAATTCAAGCTCTGTCCACAAATCAACACATTATATTTGTTTACCTGCTACACACTGAACCATCAGTTTACACACCTTTACAGTATCTGTCGGAGCTGGCGATCATTTTCAAAACCATTTTCATTTGAAAAACACTTACACGGTGGCTCTGTTTGTTTAAGTTGATGTGCACATGAGATTCACTCAATCATACCTGGGACATTTCTAGACTCGAATGAGAGAGTAATAACAATGTTTTATTTAAAAGTAGGTACATTTGCAAAGATAAAGCTCTGCAGCGGGAATATCAGTTGAGTCCACGTGCCCAAATTCACTGCACTGCTGCCGTGTCATTGAAATCATTCAATATTTGTATTAATGTGTTGTGTGAAGAGGTGTACCTAATGAAGTGGCCAGTATGTGTTTGACTGATTTTGCATCTTTTAAAGATAAAGCAGCAGCAGATTAGACCTGCCTTTCCAAAATGTAGCACTGGAACCTCCGGAATCATTTAAAACTGTACCTGAAATAGTTTTTAAAGGGGGACTATTAGTCATGCTGCCGTCAACAAATTACTGCTTCAAATTTTATTGTGTTATTTTAATCTACTCTGTCCATGTCTAGTCCTGTTTGTACAGTCTTTATGCATATATCATTGACTCGTGGATTTTAAAGGCCCAACTGGGAAAAGGCATTGCATATTAGTTTAAAGGCTATAAATCCTTTAGCCTGTGGCAACAGTTTACTCCCTGATACATATCCGACTCTATACAAATAAACACTAAATCAATGAACCAAATGAGTCAGGCTCTTTTGAGTCACCCATTTATTTTTATTTTATTCATTTTTGGTAATTGTCTTGATATTTTATTCGTTTTCTTCAATGTTTTATTCAGTTTTTTGTTCATTATCCTATTCATTTTTAATAGTTTGTGTTCATTTCACTGGTTATTTTGTTAAGTGTGATGTGATGTTGTGAAAAACAGCATGTGCTTCATTTATAAATGTTAAATTTTATATTTAAAACACAGACAATCCGACGCGGTGTTGCCTGTAGTGGGCTGAGCACATAGAAACAGTACTTACTGTAAGTAAAAGTATTGTTACTTTCTAAATATAGTGACTCGAGTAAAAGCACTCATAAATACTAAAATACTTGAGTAAAAGTAACAGACCATCTTGTAAAAACTACTCAAAGAGTGAATAACTTCATAATGTGGAATTTATAGCAGCCTCATATATTGCTGTATTTAGTTAATTTTTGTTCATTTCCTTGATTATTCTTTTATTTTTTTTCATATATCCTTGCCTGCTTTGTTGATTTTTCTTCATTTTATTGGTTGTTTTGTTCATTTATTTTAAACTTTTTTTGAACTAATGTTGTTTCTCAATGTATTAATTTGTACTCATCTTCTTGTATATTTTGTCCTTTTGGTTGCTTATTTTATTCATTTTTTCCCTTTGTGGTTTATTTTGTGGATTTTTTGTTCAGTTTCTTTATTGTATGGCTAATTTTATTTAATATGCTTGATTATTTTTTACTTGTACTCATTTTCTTGCATGTTTTGCCTTTTTGGTTCTAGTTGCTTGATTATTTTTTGTTCATTTTTGCTTGTTTTGTTGAAATTTTTTGGTTCAGTTTCTTTATTACATTGTTCATTTTTATTTATTTACTTGATTATTTTTTTTTAAATTTCAGCTCATTTTGCTGATTTTTTCATATTTTGTTAAATTTGTTGCTCATTTTGTCATTTTTATTCAGATTTCTCTTTTTATTTTTGCTCACTTTGTTGCCAGGTGGGTCAGTTCACTTTTCAAAATGTACATGATTATTTCTCATATTTTTTAAATCTTTTTTACTCCTACTTATTGAGCTACGGCCAAATGTGACTGAGTAGAAGTACTTTTTTGTCACAAATGCAACTAAGTATGAGTAAAAAGTATTCTCAATAGCAACTACTCACAGAAGTATATGTAAAGGAGTAAATTAATGAATACCCACCTCTAGGTACTGATTAATTTCCAGTAAACAATGTCATTTTAAAGGCAGTTGATAATTGGCTGTGGGTCCCAAGGAAAGACTAAATATATTTTCTAATTAAATTTATTTTTATGGCTTTAAGCTTGAAAAACCACTGTATTAAACATTCACAGTTTAAGTATGAATGAATATTAGTGAGGGTCCCTTTGAATGTCTCAGTTGTTTTTGTTTTTTAACTACATAATGGACTTTAATGGCATATTTAATTTGCTACCAGTCTGCCGGCAGTGAACTCTGAACCCTAACGGGATGACGCTGAGCTCCACTCACGACGATATGCTTATGTGGTGTTTTTGGCTCTGCAGCTTCAGCAGGTATAAAGAGCAGCACATAAGCTGTGAGAGGTTCACTTAAATTGTCTCATTCAGGCTCTCAGAGAAATGTCACCAGTCACATGCCGATTCCGTCGCTAATATACTGCACCGTAAAGCTGAACCAGCAGCACTGAAGGGAAATAATTAAATAAGGTGAACAGAACATTGTCCATTAACGTGAACAGATGTGTTGATGGTCCTTATAGAGCTGTGCGCCACTGTTCTGTGGCTACTTTAAGATGTTTTATTTTCACTAATTGACAAACGCATACAGTACTCAATTAAAACACTTACTTTGAAGTTGTAGTTACTCAAATTGAAGTAGAAGTACTCAAAAACAGGTACTTGAGTAAGAACAATTTGGCCTAATAGGTCATATAAGAGGTTATCTACACTAATAACAATGCAGTGATCACATTAAATGTCATCAATACTGTGTCAGATGCTGAACCAGGTAAATGTAAAAATACATGATGTTTGACATGTGGATGATGTGCTCCTGTTTTGTTTCTAGCGAGACTTGTTGCTTATTTTTTTCACTTTGTTGCTTATTTTGTTAATTTTGTTTATTTACTGTTGTTACTTATTTTGTCAATTATTTCTGATTTGTTAGTTTGGGCTCATTTCATTACTTAGGTTGTTCATTTCTTTAATTTTACTTGATTATTTTTGCCATATTCTATTTTGTTTTGCTCATTTTGTTACTTATTTTATTTTTTAATTATTTGGTTATGTTTGTTGATTTACTTGATTATTTTCTTTATTTTTTTCACCTCATCTTGTTGTCTGCTCTGTTATTTTTTCATTCCTTATTCATTTTTGTCACTGTTTTTGTTAGTTTTGGCTCATTTTATTGCCTATTTGGTTCATTTGAGCTTTTTGTGTTAATGTCTCTATTTACTTAATCATTAGTTTATTTTTTAATCTACTTCAGTTCTCTGTTGCATTACATTTTTTGCTTATTTTGTTGCTTGTTATATTTTAAAATTTTGCATTATTTGATTTTGTTCATTGTTGTTCATTTATTTTACTGTTTTTGTTACTGTTTTCTCATTTACTTTAATTTGTTCGTTGTTCGTTTGAAGAACAACAGTCTTATGCAAGTACTGTATTCCACAAAATCACTCCTCTCAGAAGTAAATGGTCGCCTTGTTGTGGACAAACCAACCATTTATTACCATTTATTATCATTTATTATCATTGATTACCATTTATTACCATTATCTGCTTCATGAAGCAGTGTAAACAGTCTTTGTGTTTCTCTTTTGTGGTAAATGTTTCAATATAAATGTTGCATAAATGTTCAAAAGTCGATGCCTGTTGAGCAGTGTGGAACCATTTCTCCGACTCGTTCAGGCCGAGGTTAACTTCAACCTACAGTGCTACCAGATATGTTGGGATTTCTTTTATTTATGTAGGATTAGAAGATAGAGCCAAAGGGAAAACAAAGAAGCAGAAAATAAGAAGCGAGCCACTCCTTCTTTACCTCACCTCCATTATGCCAGCTTCCCCAGGTATTAATGTGGAACTCTGAGCCCACTTTTGAAGTTTTCACTCTATTACTGTTCTGATGCAACTTTGAAAAATGCGATTGGTGGCCTCCAGTACATTTTGATGGATTGCTTTGACCGACTGAATTAAATGTCTCTGGCGTGGTATTGTTCGGCTCTAGGCGTCGAATGAGCCAAAGAGGCGTGACAAAACAGGTTTTACAATGCTTTTGGTTATTGTGTGTGCATGTATTTATATCACACTTGACTTTAGAGGGAGAAAGTAGGAAATCAGCAGAAAGTCAACCGGAGCTGGCATTGATGTAGACTCAATCTGTGTGTGCGCAGTCTTTTTTTTCCCCCAGTCACTTTTCAATATGATTATGCGAAGACTCTCCACATGTCTCCAGACAGGAACGGTCTGACTCGCTGAATTTGTGTGGACTCAATTGTGCCGCTTGTGTTGCTGCTTCAGCTGTTCTGCTACTTATTCATGAGGCGAAAACTTCAGAAAAAAAGACCCTTTCATACACTGGTCTCACGATGTTGTTTGTCACCTCTCTGTTTGCACGGTTCGTAAAGGGCTAATTCTAATAATTTAAGTCTTTAAGTACTGTATGTTGTGTTAACTAAGTGGTGGGTAGAGGACACAGAAGCAATACTCAAGTAAAGGTATTGTTACTTTCTGATTCTAGTGACTCAAGTAGATGTACAGTAGTAGTACATCAAAACTAGAGTAAAAGTAAAAAAAAATACTACAGCTATTTGGTTCATTTGTGTTCATTTCCTTTATTATTTTGTTCATTTTGTTGCTTAATTGAATCTTTTTTTAACTTTTGATCTTTGTTGCTCATGTTGCTTGTTTTAGTTTTTTTGTTTAATTTCTTTTTTTTTTTGCTTATGTTACGTGCAGAAGAGGGACAAGGTTGTTGTTGTGTGTGTGTGTGTGTGTGTGTGTGTGTGGGTGTGTGTGTGTGTGCCTCCACCTGTGCTCGTGACTTGACAGATCAGTCTCCAGCCCGTGTCGTCTCACAGCTCCTCTCCCTGTGTGCGGTGGTGAGCCGTGACCAATCAGGAGCCAGCATTTCATTCAGACGATGGTTCTCTCTGCCTACCTGTCACACGGCAAGTTTGTGTGACACTGTGTTTTTGAGACTTTGTTGAGCCATTTTCTTACAGTTGTGTTTTTAGTAGTGGCTTTGTGGTCTTGAGAAATTTGAATTAAATTCTACTGTAAGATGTTGAGCTGTGGAAAGTGGGTTTAGTTAGTTTAGCGTACCCTGTACATTTAGTTTCACTCCGTTAAACACACTCGGTTTATTTGGTTGATGCCACACCTTAGCTGTGTCCCAATTCAAGGGTTGCAGCCGAAGTCGGCCATGAAGATTACAGCCCACATCACTTAATTAATTCGTTTTGTTACTTGATTATTTATTTTATATTTTAATTTGAGTATATTGTCATTTTTTTTTAACTATAACCCTTATAACTTCTGCTCATTACGTTGTGGCCAAATGTAATTGGAGTACACATGCTTTTTTTTCCCTTCACAAATGTAGAAGTGAGTAGGAACAGTCCTAAAAATAAGTACTTATGTAAGAGTAAACAAAAATGTCTGCATTAAACAACCCAAGGAGTAACTTCATAACATGCAAGTTAATACAGACTAAAATATTTTCTTCTATTTATCTGTTTATTTATGAGCAGTTAGAAAAATGCACATTAATTGTCAAAAGCCAGGAGAACACAACAATAGAAACTGTTTACTGTCTCATATCAAAAAAGATTTGATGACTTATTCACCGTTAGCTTATTCCATGATTGTTACTGATTTTGAGCATTTTCACCCCCCCCCCTCCCCCCATTTCTGTTAATTTCATCGGTTTTTGTTTTTTTTAGCTCACTTTACTGCCTTTTTGGGGTGGTTTCTGTGTAATTTTTAAAATTGTGCGTATTTTGTTCATTTTTTTTAACTTTATTCAATAATTTTTGTTCATCTCATTGCTTAATTTGTTCATTTTGTGAATCTGAATTAATTTTTGGGTTTTGCTGCTTTGAGTTCCACTGTTCAGCGTTTATTGATTCATAGTCTGACTAAATTTGGAGACAGCCAAAGTGACAATGCCCCCTTGTCATTAAGCTGTGACCAAATGTCTGGCAACCAAACAATATACAATATAATACAAAACAGTATAATACAATATAGTATTTATTACACATTTATTAAACTGCTGATTTCTTTGCTGCTACAGGACTAAACCTCTGCTTGATGCTGCTTAGTACCAAAGCATGAATAAAACCACCTGTTTTTTTTTTTTAAAAGCCCTGAATTGCTCTTGTTCCAACATCTGACTAATTTGATTGTAAAGAATATGCAAATGAAATGTTCATCAGAGATTTGTTGTATGCATGCTGTCTGCAGTCACATACATGTGAAAGTATGTTTTAGCATCACTGCATTAGTTTTTAACGTGCAATTTTTATATTGTTTGAGCATTTGTTACATGCGGTTTTATGGCGTTGCAGAATGGTGAGCCTGCAGCGCTCTTTATTATTCCTTTTTTTCCCTAGGCTGAACACCCATGTAGAATTATTATCTAGCACTGAACACAGCTTGTGGGTCACTTATTATCACTATGATTGCATGTAATTGCTGCTAAAGTGGAGTGAATGCAGGGCTTCAAATGATTTCTTCAGAGTTGATGATGTTGATATGCAGTGCATCACTCATACCATCGAGTGCTGAATTATTAAGGGCAACAGAGAAAATCACAGGTAGCATCAGTGTGACTTGCCTGGAAGGCCTGACCTCTTTGTCTTCAGTGACTTTAATTAAGGACATGCAGAGCTGCATGGCTAAAGTAGCTCACACTGCTGCTCTGTCACCCTCATTCAGGTCCCTCTGGACACAATTTAGGAGTATAATAAGTATAATGCAGCAGTTTTATAAAAGGCAGAAATTGCAAGTATTACACCCTCATCTTCAGCGTCTTCATGGGTTTTTGGAAACAATCCATGTGAAAACTTCAATTGCAAAATTTCAAAAGCTTTATTTCCAGTCCTTTTTAAATAGAAACTTTTTGAAGTTTTGCCCTTGGAGCTAAATTTCATCATCACTGCATTTTTTAAAATCCTCTATTTGCTTTTTTTCATTGGATTTTGTCAGAAGCCCTGAGGATAATTTTGCAGCATGTATTCAGTCGAGACATGGATGGAACAGTGGGTACTCTCTGTCTGTTCTCTTAACTCCAAAAACAAATGAAGCTACAGTAGGTTCACCAAACTTGATATAGTGGTTGACCTTGGGACTAGCACCTCTGGCTATTTTGGAGACAGAAGGTCAAAAGTCAAGGTCAAAAGATCAGAAAAGTTAAACATCAGTTTGGGCATGTGCTGTAGGCACTTTATTATCAGAACCCAAGTTAGAACACACCACTGGTCAAAAGTCATTATTTTTATCATTGTCAACACCGTACATTAATACTGAAGACATCCAATCTGTGAAAGAACACTTGTGGAATTACGTAGTGATAGTATTAACCTGTTTAGCCCGGAGCCCATTTCTCAAAAAATGACATACCCACAATAAAAAATGTTCTCAGCTTCTACAAGCCCTACATGGCTAATCTTAGTGTCAGATGGAAGTAGGGCCCTTAGTAATGTGAAAATCTGAAAATAAATGACACTCAGTGACAGTAAATGAGGTGTTAAATACATAAATCTGTATTTTGTATGGAAAAAATCCACACATTTACATCACATATAAAGCCATTTCTCAGTAGGGAAGGCAACAAAGCAAGAAATTACTGATTCATTGTATGGACAACAACTGCAGCAAATTTGGTGATAATTAAGTAAAACGGGACAAAGGTGCACGTTTTTGTAAATAAAAAAGTACAGGCAGAAATGCACTGTGCCAAATTTGGCACAAGTGAATAAATCAATAAGTCTTATAATAAGTTTTTACGCATACATATCTTCACTAGACAGCTTTGACCAATCAGAATGCTTGATATATCGCTGGAAAGGTCAGAACCTATAGAAAGTGATGGTGTTGGACACTTTGAAGGAGGGATTTATTCTGTCCAATCAGATATGGAAATATACAGACGCTGTTATGCACACTGGCCAGTCGCTGGCATTCCCTTCCGGAATGTTGAGTGATTGTATAGTTGGTGGAACAATATCAAATGGATTTACCATAATAAGGAGTTTTATTCACATTGGTGCAATATTGCCCCCCGGTTGCCCCCCCCCTCCCCCAGACACAGGGGCAACCGAGTAGAAGAGGTTTTAAATCTCTTCATGGTGTTGCTCCACTCTACCTTTCTGAATTGCTGCTCCTCGAGGCACCCTCTCGTTTTCTCAGTTCAGCCAATCAGCTGCTACTCGGTGTCCCTCACACCAAGCGTACGCTTCGAGGTGACCGGGCTTTTGCTGTTGCACCTCCTGAAATGTGGAGCGCTGTGTCTTTGCACATTCGACAGGCGTCTTCTTTACATCTGTGTTTAAATCTTTGATTAAGACTCGTCTTTTCTCTTTGGCCTTTGGTTCAACATACTGTAAGATATTGATTTGTTTGCTCTGATTTGAATTAAAATGGTCTTATATTATTTTACTTGCGTTTATCTGTTTGGTTTTTAGTGATTTGACATTATTGATTTATATTAATTTTAATGATTTTTTAAATTTCAATTTTTATGTACGGTATTTAAATTGTGTTGATATTTTGTCTTTGTTTGTGTGAACGGTGTATTTTATTTCTCTGTACAGCACTTTGGTCCAAATGGTTGTTTAAAGCTCTTTATAAACAAAGTTGGATTGGATTGGACTAATCTGTTGTAAGTGTGAAAATAACCATTAATGGTTGTGATTTGCAAACTGGAAAACGTTCAAATGAACATCTTTAATGGAGTATTTTAACATGATATGGAACAAATATGAACACTGTGGAGTAAAAAAAATCTAAAGGAAATTATTCCTTGGGGATATGTGTTTTTCCTATATTTAGCAAGATCTGTAGATGCAGTAAAGCTAACAGGAAGAGAGGAAATATTCTTTCAGGTATCAAATTATTTATGTTTGATATCAATAACAAATGAATACATGGTGCAAATTATTACACTGAGGGTCTCTTGGATTTTTCAGTACAAATTTGAACCCAATCGGGTGGAAAAATAAACACTTGGCGAAGCTTAGGAAACACTAATGATGAAATTTTGCTCCAAGGGTCACATTTAACAAATTCAGGATTTGGAGTAGAGCTTTAGGGTTTTGAAGATGCATGACTTTTTTTTTTTTTTTTCTCCGTGGCAAATCCGTTGCATGAAGAAGGACGGAGTTGTTTGGAGAGATTATCGCCAGAGTCTGCCAAGGTTCTGACATCATCCATCTACTTTAATTCTTGTGTCACATTTCCTTATGTGACATCTTATTTCTGTCCTTTCTGTTATATTCACTATCATAACAAAGGACAGTGATGGTTTGAATAAAAACAGCATCATACTTTACAATGAACAGGGATTCATAAATCACACAAATAATTCCCTCTGATACTTATTTTTAGTGTCATTTTAGATCGATTTGTACTGACAGACATATATTACAACCAGTATTATTAAAGACATGTTGGCTTTGAAAAGACAGTGACTAAATGAAGTGATAGAGTATGTTTGTGTGGACTAGAAATGTTGCCTGGGAAAATGGTCCTCATCGGTGGTTTTACATAGTGAGTGTTAATTATCAGTAATTTGCCTTGAAGTGCAGCCAAAGATGAGCTTGGATGTTTACTACCTCAGCAAAATGCTTCAAAACTCTGTCCTCAACATTTTAATTACAGTATACAGTCAAGGTAAAAATTATGAGCCCTCCCCCCTCCCTGAAATTTGATTCTTTTCCCAATGTTTCCCATACTTCTCATGCCAGTCCTGGATACTTGGATGCTTTAATCACTTCATCCTTCTCTTGCTTTGTGTCCATCAACATTTCTCAGATCTAAACTCATTTTATGA
The DNA here is from genome assembly GCA_029823295.1 of Pseudamia nigra. Classification (NCBI taxonomy): domain Eukaryota; kingdom Metazoa; phylum Chordata; class Actinopteri; order Kurtiformes; family Apogonidae; genus Pseudamia; species Pseudamia nigra. The sequence goes on along the minus strand of JAQQAE010003557.1, from coordinate 9,705 downwards.
TGTTTTTACAAGCGATGCGTCAAGTGAATATTGGGCAAATGTCCAGCTTTAACTTCAGTTTTTTTGCACTCAGACCGTGACTTAGTGAAAGAGTGGCAGTTTGCTTGATTTAAAAAGGTCAGTTCCTCAAGTCTAAGTCAAAGTTTGTTTTATTGTCATTTCTGTTCAGCACATACAGGGGATTGAAACTGCATTTTGCTAAGGCTCACGGTGCAGAAAGGTAAACACACAAAGTATGAAAAATATACACAACAATACATACAATAAACGTCAGTGAAGAATATTAAACACGAGTGCAGAAGTAAGGGCATACAAAACAATAAATATAATAACAGTCCAGTGCTGCATAAAGTGGCTGGAGCATAATTTTGACCCTGATAATTTTTGTCTTTCTTTTAAAGACGCAGTTAATGATCTTGGGAAACTAGCTAATGGCTATCAATGATTAAAAAAACTGTACAATGTGGTTTACAACCTCGTAGGTGCACAAGCTCACTGTTGTACTGGTCCAATTGTGGGAATATTCTTACAGACAATACAATACAACGCAGTAATCACTTTTCAAGAAACAAGGTTTTTGAGTAAAAAAAAATACATTGATTTCAGTATTAAGTTTTGAGAATTGGCTTGTTTTTTTCTACTCACAATAATGCATAGACCCATCCACACATTTTTTTGAAAAACTACACAGTCTGTGAAGGAAGGTAAATATTAGATTAACCTGCCACTTACAATGACCAACATAACTTTTAAATCTATTCTCAACAGTGGCCCAAGGCAAACCAAGTTTCTGATCTGGTCCGTCAGCCGAAGATTTAACCTTGTAAACCCACTGCATTGATCGGTTAAATTGCTTTGTCAGTTTTAGTACAAAATGAGACGTTAAATCACCAGTGACACAACAACACAGGCTGCAGAATCATTCTTTTAGTTGGGGAAACTCATCGTTTCAGTGAGCACCTCAGTACTTTATTACTGTGTGGGGAAGGGTTGACTAACAACAAGAAAAGCAACAAAAATGTTTTAAATGGAGCAAACACATAAATGGATGTTGATCATTTTAAGTGTAGCCATCGTTAGGTGGAAAAACCAGTGAAAGTACAAGCATCTCTTTGAGCTTCATATGGTTCTATACATGTGTCTGTGAATATCTCTTTACCTGATGTCCCTGAACACCTCCTCTCACATTGCAGCAGATGTTCGGGCAATAATCACTGCAGTCTCAGCTTCTTTGAGAAAGGGAAAAAAAACATATATTTACAGTACGTACTACTTATATACTTTTTTTCTACACACAATGCTGTACAGCCTTGAATGAATTTATTAAGAGGATCCACAGTAACATTGACACTATGGGGCCACTGAATTGATTCTGAATTGCCACATGTACTAGTTGTGTCATTGTTGTGCTATCAGTAAAGGAAAGTAAATATTAGAATTATCTCCCAAGTGCATATTTCACTTCTATAACTTTTCTGAAGCAGTGGCACAAAATTTCTGATTACTTTTTATCTGTTTAGTAATTTCCTGTTCATACGTTAATATCTGTAATGTTTGGTTTTTGCCCACTGCCTCAAGACTATTAATGTAAATGTACAATTTCTGCTATAATTTGACATGGTGTCGAGTAATTGTAGTCATCATCACCTTATCTGAGAGCAAGACTGAGGTGTGCAGAGCCTGAGACAGGGCCAAGTCCAAACCATGCTATAAATTATGCAGCATGCAAACCATTAACACTCTACAAATTGACCTGAGTGCAAGAAAATTTCCCTGCATTTTCTAAAGCTGTAACCACATATTCAGAAGCCATTGGAGAAATACAATAGAAATGCCAAGAGTTGTTGGATGTAATTTTCAATGCTGGTATTTTTTTTTAAAGAGTTTTCAATCAAATACAAGGAACATTAGATTACATTTATTTAGTTTTCATTCTAGCTCATAGCACTCTAGCAAGAAAATAATATCGTAGGTCCTGACTAACGCAGAAAAGAATGAAACCATGCACTAGAGAAAACTAGTCAACCCTTTCACATACTCTTACCCTTCATGCAAAAAATGTTTAGCTCCTAAAAAGTGCTATAAAATCATATTTGATGTTTTTTCCACTTTCACACCAAGTCTTTTTGATCTACTTCAGTCCTGATCAGAACTGTTAAATTTACTTGTATTTCTTAAATAATTTATCCCTTAAATGCCATTTTGGGAATATTTATCCCATTTTTTAAAATAGGGTTATTACATCCTTGGATGTCTACAGCGTCAGCGTCTACAGTGATGCGGATTCTGCATCGGTCCGTTGTGGTGAAGAAGGAGCTGAGCCGAAAAGCAAAGCTCTCGATTTACCGGTAGATCTACGTTCCAACCCTCACCTATGGTCATGAGCTTTGGGTCACGGCCGAAAGAACAAGATCCAGGATAGAAATGAGTTTCCTCCGCAGGGTCCCCCCAGAAGAGCTGGGTGATGTGGCCAGGGAGAGGGAAGTCTGGGATTCCCTGCTCAAGCTGCTGCCCCCGCGACCCGACCCCACGGATAAGCGGTAGAAGATGGATGGATGGATGAAGTATATATAACAACTAAAAAATCTCTAATTTGAAAAACAAATGTAAACAAATGCACAAACATTGGGATCAGTGAATAATTTCAGCTCAATCCAGCTGCACCACTCTGTTTCTGCAGTCTGAGCATTCCCTCTTGTTCTGAGAGTAACAGAAGATGGTAAATCTTGGTTAATGTATAATATCTCAGTTTTTACCTGTAATGAATCCACATACTGTACAATTTGTACTCTTTAAATTTGAACAATATTGAGGAGTAAATGAATAAACTCCATCTTTCATTTTATAATGTGCAACAGAGTAAAAGCTTCAAAACAACAAACTGAACAAAAATGAAATGAAAAACCAAATCGTGAAAATGCACAAAAAAGTCCATTCTCTTGCGTCTTTTATTACTCTAATGCACTGTTTCTGTAAAATAAAGATTTTTTAATCACATTTTCCATGGATCAAAAGTTTACATCAAGACTTACACTTAGTAGGTTAAACAGGCTGGAAACTTCAGGATTTTTTTTTTTTTGCCTTCAGAAACTTTAGATTCACTTCCTGTCATCACGGGTCATTTTACCTCCGGTTTTCCTTTAGGTCGTCTTTATAGTGTCCTTTTCCTTGTCACCATAGGAAAATGCATTTCGGCAAAGCATGTACATGTCTGAATTACTGTCTTAATGTTGCTGATGGTACTGGATCCTTGCATTTAACATTTAGTGGCATATCATTTCCATAACTTGGAGCTCCTCTACTTTATTTGTTGTACAAAATGTGTGTGCGTGTGTGTGTGTGTGTAAAGTATATCCTGGCTTACAATTTTAATCCATTCTGGCATCATGCTCGTGAAGTGAAAAACTCATGAGGTTTTTCCATCGAAATACATGTAAAGCTAATTAATCCGTTCCAAGAGCCACAAAAACTCCCATATACAGTATGTAAACGCACCCGTACGTGCACATTTATTCATTATTATTATTTGAAAAGGAAGTTATGTTAATTATCTGAAAAGGATTGCATGAAAAAGGTACCTTTCCTCAATCGCGAGCTCTTGGAAGAGCTTAAACTCTTTGGCAGCCTTCCAATCGGAACTAGCCGCCTCCCCACACCTGACCACCGAATGAATTCCCACGTGTCTCTTGAACCCATCGAACCAGGATTGTGTTAAAGCTGTATATGACACTCACCACCAGCATCATTCTTAGCTCCCATGATGAAAAAACACAAAACGAAACACTATTTCAGGTGAAAAAAGGCACAAATATGAAGCACAATACAGCGCGAGTTTCACTTTTAAGCTTCCGGTCTGTCGAGAGAAGCTGAGAGCGAGAGTGCATGCTGTTGGGAACTATTTTATTTGTAACCCGAGGTTTTGCTTGTGAGCCAGTGCCTGATGTCTTCTTCGTAACCCAAAAAATCGTAAGCCGATACGCTGGTAACCCGGGGTACCACTGTATATGGTGTTAGCAGTATCATGGTTTGCATCTGTTTTAGCGGCATCTAGGCCAGGCTGTCTTGATATAACAGATGGAACAGTAAATTCTGAATCACATCACCGAGTCCTAATACAAAATGTCAAGATGTTTGTAAAGTGAGTCTCGAGGACATCATGCAGAGAGGCAGTAATCCTTATCACATTTTATCAAAGAGTGGTTAAAGGAAAAAAAAAGTTATGGTTATGTTATGGCCAAGTCAAAGTCCAGAACTTAAACCAAGTGAAATGTTCTGTAAGGACCACAGTTAGAGTTGCTGATTTTGGATGAATGCACTAAAATGTCTCCAGGCTGATGCGCAGGACTAATCAACATTAACCAGAAGTCTTCATCTGCAGCCACAAGGGCTTTAAACCAGATACAGGCGACAGAGGTTCCCATACTTTTTGCTGCTCATGGATTCGTAGTGTTTACTAGTTTACTCTTCTCAAGACTTGTGTGTAGATCTGTTGATGTTTTAGGTTGTATTTATACAGAAATGTTGAAAGTCCTAAAGGGAGCCAAAACATTCAAGCACCACTGTATATGTGTATAAGAATATATAATATCCAGATCATCTTTATCTTTCTTTTGGTGCTCAGTGTACAGCCATGAATCATTCTGCAAATCTTCAATTCCAATTAGAAGCAGATGATTTCCTGTGGTGACCTGAAGAAACAGACTGTTTACATTTAGCAGTGACGGGGTGAAGCACAGGCCTCTGTTTAGCCTTGTCCTCTTCTTGTCAGACATGTTGATGCCTTATGATAAGCTGGACAACATAGTGAAGGCCAAAGGCACAAAAACCTATTTGCATACAATCCTGTAGAGCTGCTGTAAAACACTTATCCGTAGGGTTTAATACATAGCGGATTGTGCTTTATGTTTGCAGCTGATTTTTACATTCTCATGTCTTATCATGGTTGTTCACGCCATTTTTTCCTCAGGCATGGTCTATTATCCATCACAGATACTGTACAGTACATGTGCTATGAGCTGTCATGATTTACACAAAGCCATCTTTTATTTAACAGTTGTGTCACTAAAAGGGTTCTACTTGTATGCATTTGGGTAAGGGGTATACACATGCATAATTTAAACCAGCTCTTTCCCAGTGCTTGTTTCAGTGTGTAACAAGTATTTTTCATCACTTGCTAAAACTGTCAGTGAGCTGCAGCTGCATGAGAATATACTGAAATTTGGCTCATTTTCAATATTCATGTGACCTCAATCTATACTTTCTGTGTTTTGCAGCATGTTCTTTTTGATATGGCTGACTGAATGCATTGTTTGTAACTTGATTTTAATGAAGAAATGAGACTGTGACAAGCTGTCAGTCACAAACGATCTCAGCGCAGACATGAGAAACTGTCTGGGAGTGATATCTTTTCACAAATAATACAATACTCATCAGTCAAGCCATTCCAATACACTATGCTGAAGCCATTTCAGACGAAGCAATATAATACATTTTGTGATCTCTGATTACGCAGTGAAAATGCTCCAGGCGATTTAACAGATTCATCATTCACGATTCAAATATCAGCTCTCCGACTGTAATCTCCATATCTTTAAAGCTCTCTGCACGAATCCTCCACAGTGATTCCCTACGTAGACCTAATAACATGAGATTAATTGATCATTTTTGTCTTAATCAATATGCAGTACTTAGCTGTGTAACACAAACACACATATTTATTATTCACACTGTTTTTGTAGACACTGTGAAATTATCCACATCCCAATTATTAAACTGCACATATAGATTGTGCTTCTCAGTTCATGATGTAATATAAAAGAGGTGAAAGGTCCCATATCTAGAGATTTGAATCTGTGGCTCTTATGAAGTATGTGGCATGGAAGTCTATTAAAGAGTACTGAGAGGGTGGTGACAATATAAAATGTGATGATTTGAATTTTCCTTGGTTTTCTGATGGCCTTGTTGTAAAATGAGAAGTGCAAAGTGTTGTAGCCACCCGCTTTTCTACAGAAAATGCTCTGATTGGTTGAACAGCAGTCCAAAGTGACGTGCAGTTGTGTTTTTACAGAATAACATTACAAACACAAAATGATGACCTGTTCATGGATTATTTTCTGGAATTAAAAAAAAAAACTTTGATAATGGCAGTTCCTCGTGGGGGTGGGGCTAATTTTAGCTTGAATGTAATTGGTTGTAAGTTGTGACATTATAAAATTTAGAATTCTACTACTGCAAGGGTGGAACTAATGCATTATCTGGACAATGACTGATTATGTCAGTGACTTTAAGTTTGAAATAAAGGATCTAAAAAAATAGGACTTGCAATGTCACAGATCACTGAAATGTAAAATTGCTTGTTTTTCCTGTTTTGTCTTGTTTTGTGGATTTGTCAGGACTGGTAGCACTGAGAAATTTCATATTTTCAAAGATTTTATTTTACATTACAGAGTACAAAGCTCAATAAAAATAGATTTTTACATTATGGGACCTTTTAATAAATGTCATCTATTATTGTGGCTGGTAATAGAAGGGAAACATCATTAATAAACTAGTCTTCAGGCAGTCAGGCATCAGGCCTGATGCTTGCATATCAAAGTGGTCAGTGACAAAAATAAAGGCCAAAGCAGAAAATTAACATATGAAATATTCACATTTTCTCCCGTACACCAACGTCCAACCATGCATTCATAATGATGCTAAAAGCAGCAATACATGTGACCAATGTGCAGCAAAGTGTATATTTAAATAAACAGTGTATACGTAATGTATACAATACATATTTGTGCACCTGTCTGAAGCAGTGTCGGTACAGTAGTCTGATGCATGTGTTGCTTTCAATTACACTCATTTTATTGCTGCTTAGCATAAAGATCAATGAGGCTCACTATGCAGTGGATCAGGAGGTCAGCATTCATATTGCCCTTTGGTGATGGCTTTACAAATGGTACTTATTTCAGCCTCAGGCTACACACCGTCCCATAATAGCTTATCAGCAGGAGTGACAAGTGATGGAGAGAACTTTACATGCACAGAGGAATACTGAGACCATGATGACTGAGTCTGCTGGACGGCTCCGGTAGCATACTGTATTGTAGGCATCTTCAAACTACTTTCATCTTCAATGAGATTCCGCCGGATAGATTAGAGTGCTTTTGTTTTGACTGAGAGTCTGTGATGCTATCTTACACGTTTGTTTTCAGGAAGAGACAGTTGTTGACTGTATGATATTGCTAGGGAGATTCCTTGTCTCTACACATTTCTGTTTTTCCAGACAAGGCTTCCTACGGGAAGGAAAACTAACATTTGAAATATTGTCCCTTGTTGTTGATCCAGTTATCATTGGCAAGATTTAACAATGCGCATCCTGCTTGGAAACAAAAATATCTGGCTGATAGAAGAATTTAAAAATGTGCAGAAATCTTTAATCAGTATCTTTAGTTTATTTTCCTCTCCATGATGTTTTTTCTTAAGGTAGAGCTGGATGACATGGTCAAACAATCGTCTAAGTATTAACATTTGTGTATCAATTGATATTGTTCATTATCACAACAAATGTCATTCATTATTCTATATAAAGTTAAAGGCAGAGCAACAAGAGGAAACAAATTCACAAAACCAAAAAGATGAAAATGGCAAGAAAAAAACCGCACACTCTGCAGGAGGGAGTTTTCATGTCATTAAAGCACTTTCAGATTTAAGTGTAGTGTGTAAGTACATCACCTCTGTCATGAGTGTGTTAATCCACAGTGAAGTAAGATGAACATGCCACAAAAGAAACAAGTAAGAAAACAGCTATTAAAAAAGATACAAATGGATAAGAAGTATAAAATGTGATCATGCACCTGTTCAGGGAGGGGCTGCCTGCAGCTCCCTCACATTTCCCTCCCCTTCGGAAGGCTGACCGTTCTGGCCACGGGACAGGAAGTCAGTGACTGTGTTCTGCTTCCCTGGAACGTACTGGATGCAGCATCGATAGGGTTGCAGAGCCAGGAGCCATCTTGTAATACGGCTGTTGGTGTCCTTCATTGAATCCAACCACAGGAGTACTCAGGGATCAGTTTCAAGGGTAAATTCCCTCCCCAGTAGGTAATACTTGAAAGAGTCGATCACCCACTGAATGGCCAAACACTCCAGTTCCACAGCTGAGTATCTGGTCTCCCGGGGGAACAACTTCCTGCTGACATAGGCAACCGCACACTAAAAAATCAAAGTACAGAATTGGACCTAAAAAGGTACAAATGCTTTGTCGCTCCAGCTGTACCCTATTAGGGTACCCGCAGTGTGCCTTTAAAGAAGGTATGTTTTTGTACCGTCTTGTCTGCATCTCAAAAAGAACATTTCTGCACCCCTAGTGACAAAAATGCACACACTTCAAAAGTACAAAATTTGTACCTAATGAGGTACCGCTGGAGCAACATGCCAACTTGTACCTTTTATGAAGGCAGAAATATACCCTTAAAATCAGAGACAAACACATTTACAATGATTTAAAAAATTTTAATGAAAATGATTTGGAGATGCAGGGTTAGATTCAGTTCTGTGAAACTGGAAATAATAGGATTTGTGAGCTGTTCATAAACCAGCTTTAAATCCAAAATCCACGGGCAGTAAGTGCACGTTCAAAAATTTAAACAAAACAAAAAATACAAAATTTTAAAGTATGAAGTACACAACTTTATAACTTACAAGATATTAATTCTGGACAAAATACATTAAAACATGTACACCAATGTGGATGTGCTTCAATTCCTTCAGACCTTAAACACAAAAGTGAAAGCATCAGAACCAATGAGCCGTTCATTAATCACTTTTAAATGCAAAACACTTAAGCAGTTAAATGCACCCAGCTTCCATTTCACTCATCTCCCCTTTCCAAAATATTGGAAGCATTTATACAGTGTTTAAACCCAACATACACACTGTCAAATATGATCTTCAGCCAGGGCATCCTGTCTTGATGGGGGAGATTTTCCCTCTGTAACTTTCAGCACATTTGACAGAACAGTCATGAAGCGACGACAGGAGCTGCTTGTGGAAGACTGGAGTTGGTCAACCTATTAAAAAAAAACTGTTAAATGTACATGCAGACATTATTATTATCATTCAGTGTATCACTGGAAATAGCTGTAAATCATAAAGTGCAGTCAATCTAAAATTTGTTGCCTTCACAGATGAACCTTAATAACTATCAGAAATGTTATTTTGCAAGTGTTCTGTGACAGCAATTCACATGCCCTCAATTTTACAATACTTATTAATAATTTTATGACCTGATTTACATTCAGATGTTTTCACCATACTTACTTCAGCAGCATCCTCAAGAACGGGTATTTGTTGACGTTCCCCACAGGCATGCCTTTCATAATTTCATGTCTCCAATAGAACATTTGTAAGATGCAGCCCCAGACAGTCAGGACGTCTGGATGTTTTTTTTGATACACCCTTTGCAACACCTTCTCCTCCACAGATGTTGCATCCTCCCAAATAAAAAAAATCCTACAGCAAAAGACAGACAATGTTCAAACAGTGACATATACGGGAGATCATTTGCCTCAAAATGACAAACAGCATAAAAGATGCATCAAAATGAAAATGACAGAATATTAGTACAGTGGTACCTCGCTGTACGAACCAAGGGCGTAGGTTTGGTCTCAACATTGGTCGGGACGATATAACAGCATAACCTGCATGTACACTTTTTGCTGG
>JAQQAE010003556.1:0-20022 GCA_029823295.1 Pseudamia nigra | reverse complement strand
TGTCTTGCCTACAGTCAAGCATGGTGATGGGAGTGTCATGGTCTGGGGCTGCATGAGTGCTGCCGGCATTGGGGAGCGACCTTTCATGGTGCATCTGGTCGCTCTCTGTCACACACATGCAGACACAGGGCCCTAATATTACTACATTTATATGCTGTCTGCACAGGAATTTCAAGCTTTAGCCAAATCTATCTTACTGGCTCCAGTGTGTTGATATTTCTGTGCTGTTTATGTCTTTCTTCTTGATTTCACTTGCTGTTTCCTGCTGTTGCACTGTTGCTGCACAGTGAGGAGAAAAGCAGACAAAACACATGGTGATTGGATGGAAATCAGTCATGTATGAAACCCATCCACGCATGATTTGAGGTTGAGACCATTCGGGCCAGTCATGAAACAGCAGAGGGTGTGAGGCACAATCTCTGACAGCAATCACATACAAGGGCCAGTGCAGTGACACTCACGGCTGCAAATCGGGTCTGAGTCAGGTCTGAAATCGTACAGTGTATGCCGGCCTTGAGACAGAAAGTGATCTGCTTGGGTTATGTTTACCTTTGGAACCTTCGTACGGAGCTTTGCAATGAGTTAATGTGGCTGCATAGTGAAAATGCTTCAAGAAGTGCCAGAAATTTAGTCTGTCTAATTTAAGACTTTTTTTTTTTTGTCTTCATGCGTTCTTACATTCTCTTCACCATCAAGTCTCTCTTGGTCTGTTTGAGAGTGGAGAGGAGGTTTTGACCACTTTGCTAAAAGAGTGAGAGCAAAGTTACATAATTGTAAGTTAAAAGTCAAAATGGTTAAACGTCTTGTAATTGTCCCATTAATGAAGAAAGTGATAGTTGTGAAGCTTGTTTAGGACCAGTGTGCCGTAGGACATTCCAAAGATGGTGGCAACTTTGGTCCCAAATCCCAACTTTTGCGCTTTTTGAATGTTTTGTATACATATATGATCCAACATGTTGTTAAATAACACAATTTTCTGTCTTCCACAAACTTAAGGACAGTTTCTAGATCCAAAGTAGGTAGCATCTAAGCCCTTTGAAAATTAAAGGCAAACCCTGGATGCCCATGGAAAAATGAGCAATATGGTGCTTTTTTAACAGCTCTTGTAATGGTATTGATATCTTTTATTCTAAATACATGTATTCCTCTATTCCAGCTTACCACAGCTGATGATTCACAAGCAGACAGACACACAGATGAAGTCTGATTTGATCAAACAACCTCTGCAACAGAAATGTCACCAGACAAAACACAAATCCAATTTGCTTTTCATAACACTGGCCATTTGTGCAGACTCTTCTTGTCTGTACAAACCTACTGGTAGAATAAAAGTCGACACTGAGGACGGATGGTGACAAATTATGACCATTTTGTGCCAGTATCAGTATGTGCCAGTACTTTTCAGAGGAACAGTAGTAGCTGTCTTCAAGAACGAGCAGCCAGGTTTTCAGGTCAGCCCTCACTCCTAATATCCCTTCAACTCTGACAGGGTGTTTGTTAAAGAGGGGAGCCAGCCTCGTCTGTTTTCTGCCAGGAATGATGAAAGCTGCTGGTCTGTAAATGCTTGCAGATTTGTTTGGTGCTTGTGTGCAGAGGGGAGTCATAAGCAGGGGAAGGGCTGGAAATAGTTGTTAAATTAGTGGACTAGATCCTTGATTATCCTGTCTGAGACCTTCTCTCATCTTATTATGTACCTGCTTTGTGCACACATAAGCAGCATATTAATATTCAGCATGTTTTTTTTACCTCCTTATTATCGTCTCCAGTTCAAATGTTGGTGAGTAACTTGTCTCACGACACATCAAAGCGTATAGAATATTTGGAAATGGTGATCTACGGCGATAAAAATAGCAAAACATATCATTCTGCTTTAACGTAGGAACATGGTCGAAACCTTTTGGGACTTTAGAATTTAATAAGATCAGGATGTATCTCGGTACTTAATACCTGATTTTTATGAATTTAGTTTTAAGGGTTTTTTTTGTGATTTTCTAAGGAAGTTTCATGAGTAGATGCCGTTGCTCAAGGGGAGAGAGCCTCCTAAAATATTTGCAACCTCTATTTTAAAGGTGCTCTTACTCTGAGACCACTACAGACATTCAATATTTACCATAAATGTAGCTGCATTTGTCCTCTTTCAGTGTTTTCATCAATGTGCATTGATTTACAGAATTTGAACTACAAGCCTCAAAGTGACTCCTATTAAACTGCCCCATTAAACCCAATGTGAAATCAGGGCAGCTTCTTCATATCCATTAATACTGATTGATTGATTTCTTTATATTTCAGAAATGTAAAGAAAAATACAGAATAAACATATACATAAACAGAGCTTCATCCAAATGAACTTTACTGTACATCTACAAATAATTATGTGCAAAAAGCAGCAGAATGATGCATAAACTTGTATTCCTGCCCCCCCATCCCCAGTCCTAGCCAACTTCTTCCATTTCTTGATGGCACATATAAATTACATACCACTCGTATTTTGAGAGAAAAAGAGAAAAGAAATGCTTATAGATATGCACCAAACATGTAAACAATATCATTGTCTTTCCATCACTTACCAATAAACCTCGGTGGAATTTATATCAGTCTGTTCAGCAGAGTTTTCTCTCCCTCACAGTAGAAAGATTTGACATGATGTGACATGATGCGCCACCTATGACTGAGAAACCTGCAAAATTCAGACTTGTGCTTCTGAGACAGGATATGCATCACAACTAGGAGAACTGTTTAAAATGACAGCATTCTGAAAGAATCTGCAAAATGTGCATCATAAGGAAAATGTTTTAAAGAGATACAGAGATGTAGGTGTTTTTAGACAGGTACTGGGTTAAATAAATGATTGACAGATGATTGCTAGTCATATTGCATCAGAGTCTAGTAGTGCACTTTGTAACTTGACACAGAATCTTGGAAAAGTTGCTTCACTTCATACTCTTTACAATATCTTTGTATTATGCCTTTTCCATTTGGACCAAGAAGAGAGAGTTGCAGGGGAAAAGTGTCTTATGAATTTCTGTAATTTGTCCCTTAATTTCATCTGTTGTAGCCTCAATTTATCAACACACTTCTGCTCATGTTTGTTTTTTTTTACTGCTTTCCTGTGCAGTACTCCCACATTTAGTACTGTTGTTTTTCTTTGCAGCTTGTGTTTCATTTCCTCACCGTTTTACATTCTTCATCTCATAGAAGCCCTTCTAAGGATGGCAAGTTAGGATTCAGTATGAACTCTATGATTCTTACATTTCAGCTTTTTCTATGTATACTGTCTCTGCCTCTGTCAGATAAACCATGAACAAGGCCATATACTCACTTTTGTCTTTTCTTCCTTGGGAACAAAATTGACTTGAGTAATTCTTTTAAGGTTTACAAGTGTAAAAAGACCAAAAATGAAACCCTGACGACAAACAATACACAAACACAAGCTATTATGTCAGCTGCCACTTTTACGAGTTGAAGAATTGCGGCGTGTTGGCAGAGTTTGGGGCTCTACTCAGCGCCTTCTAGTCACATATAGAAGAGGCATCAAGAGCAAACCTCTCCTTCAGGCTTTTCCTCAATCGGCAATAATTCTCTCTTGCCTTTTCTGTCCCACTTTAAATGCTGCCCACACAAACAGGCACTTCCACCCACTGCCGAGCTCAGACGCCTAACTTGAGATATCGATGTCAACTGGAATATTTAAGTGTTTTATCACATATTGATCAGAGTCGACACCTCTGTGAATGCCGCCGATAATTGAATTAGTCGGAAAATTGCATTCCCACACACCACACAGGCATCCTCCGAACTCCAGATACTGCCTCTCTGATACAACTCGGGTTTTTTTTGGTTTTTTTCCCCCATGCAACGCCCACCTCTCATCAAGCCAAACACACACCACACAGCGCACCCAACCCTAACACTGCTTCTCCACTTCCTCTCAAGCCCCCAGCCTCATTTCACACGGTATAGTCCAGGATTTGGAGCCATTTTAGCTGCAGGATTAAAGACAGGGATAATGCCGTTTCAGCCACTTGGGAGTCACATGACCCAAGATGATCTAAGGTTTTAGAAGGAGTGCTATAATGTAATTAGTGTATTGAAGGCTCTTATCATCCATTTGATTTCACCTGTTACAGAGCTAGATGCCCATTTAATGCAATTTCACCTTTAAACCCAGTTTTGCTGACAGTAACCTGCACAGGAGTGTCCTATATAAATAATGCCACCAGTTTGTTAATCTCTGGATGGCTTATCGGGGTTACCACACTTTATTTACTTTACTACACTTCACCTTACTGCTATTTTGCACTGATTCAGGCAAGGCAAGTCTATTTATAGGGCAGATTTCAGATACAAAAAGGCAATAGAATGTGCTCGACTAAGATGAACATTCAGGAAAAAAGTGTTAAAACATACAGTCAAAAAGTGTAGAATCGTAATAAAAGAGGCTGAAATAATTTTAAATGCTAAAATGAGTAAAATAAGCGCAAAACCTACACCACAGTGAGATTGACAGTGCAGTGGAAATGAACTACAACCTACGATTTTGACAGAATATAAGTTAGAGTTCATTCATAAATATATGAAAAGAGGAAAACCAATTTGGTTATTATTTAATTTTTATTGTTCACTTTGTTATTTTCTTCATTTTTATCCATTTTGTTTATTAATTTGTTCATTTTTTCCATTTTTTTTGGGCTATTTCATTGATTATTTTGTTTGTTTTTGTTACATTTTTGATTTTGTTAATTTTTGCAGATTATTTATTTTTTCATTTTGTTAATTTCCTGGATAAATCTTTGAGATTTCTTCCCCATTATTTTGTTCATTTTGTTGAATATTTTATTAACGTTTTCTTTTTTAATCCATTTTCATTCAGTTAATTGATTATTGTGTCATTTCTGTGAATTTATTTTCAGTTCCCTTCATATTTTGCTTAGGTTTGTGTTATTGTAAAACCTCCTCACAACTTGTTTGGTGGTGCCGTGGTTAGCACTTGTGCCTCATAGCCAGAAGGTCCTGGGTACGAATCCAACACTAGCATGCCTGTGTGTTGAGTTTGCATGTTCTGTCTGTGTAAGTTTTTTCCAGGTACTCCAGCTTCTTTCCCAAAACAAGCACTTGGTTTTATGTTAATTGGTCACTCTCAGTGCCCTGTGATGAACTCCTGACTCATCCAGGGTGTACCCTGCCTTCGCCTTAAGTCAGCTGGGATAAGCTCCACTGCCCTCCCTGACCCTTGCAAGGATTAAGGGAATAAATTTTGTTCATATGATATCTTAGTTTTTGTTCATTTGTGATAATTTAAGTTATTATATTATATTCATTTTCTTGATTATTTTGTTCATTCTGTAGATTAGCATCAGTCTTGTTCATTATGTAGTTATTTTTTTAATTTTGTCTTTGTTTTGCTTATTTTGATTTATTATAATGTGTAACCTCCTTCAATGGACAAAGCCACAGGAGCCGCTTGGGAGGGGCCACAGGCTGCAGACCCCTAGCCTACACCTAGAGTAGGTTTACATGATTTTGGCAAAAAGTCATATTATAGTCATATTATCGTCATCATTATTCTGGACAATTTTGTGATTTGCCATTGGGTTGTGATTTGAGTCTACTTGTTGTCAAGCACAATACACAGATGAGTCACTTTGAAATTTGCGTTTTTTTTCAGCTCAAACAAATATACAAACTAAAATCTTGCATTAAAATACAAAAACATGAAGGATTATAATTTTTATATGCAGTGACTTTCATTTTGCATGTTTCAAGCAGTGTCATTCAATCCAGTAGAAGTTGTGTTGTTCATTTTTATCCCATTTCCTCAATAAGATCAACTTACAGTTTATAATTGCCAATATTGCTATTATGATCACAATTTGATTCATTGTGTAGCTGTTGATCGGAGAAAATCTGAACTCTCCTGGTGGTTCGTTCCACTTGTTTGCATTATAACAGCTGAGTGCTGTTTCTCTGTGTTTAGTCTGAATTCCACTCACAGGCCTGCGTTTATAGATCTAAGAGTCCTCCTTGGTTTATGTGCTTTAAACATATGATGTCAACCGCTCGTTGATGTATAAGCCAGTAGCAGCACGTTGAAATCTGTCCTGTCTCTTAATCATCCATTTATCTGTTCACATGTATCTCTGGTTTCTTAGTCCTTTACGTCCATGTTTATTTTGCAGCGAGGTTGTGAGATTTCAGAAAAAAAAGTAAATATTTCACATCTGTGGTTATTTTCTATCACTTTTCACACCATTTATAACCAGCGTACTCAGCCAAAAATGCAAGACCATTTAACACATAAAGCAGTGTTTTTTATTTATTAAATGTCAGAAAAATGCTAATCTCCAAGCTCCAGCTCAAATTAATATCGTGTTTGAGCTTTAAAATACTTATTACTTAAGACTTGTGTTAATTCTGCTACTTTGTTGCTCTAAATAACTTAAATATAGGGTTGATCTGAAGCAAATGCATGGATAATATTAAACTGATATTAAACCATGTACATGTGTCAGACATGATGCTTTCCTTTAAGGGCTGATGCAGTGTCTGTCCTTGTGCAGCGTCAATGCATATAGACCAGGGCTGTGGAAAAGTCATGTTGAAGGCAGAAAAGAAAATGGATATGATACTCATTTAGAAATGTTAAGTCAAACAGAGGTGTCAAAAATACAAGAATTTCAAAAAGTATACAAGCAAGATGGGATTTTGTTCTTGCATGTTTTAGACAAGACCTACCATCATATAACAGAGGTTGTATTTTCCATTTGTGCAAATTAGTCCATCCTAAACCCTCCTAAATCTGGTCCTTTAAATTACAGCGTTGGTGATTATATAATTGCTCTGGCTGATATTGTGATTATGATTGTGATGTGATTAATTGTGCATCCATAATACGGTTTTCAAAAGCTTTGTTTTGCAGCTGGGACTGACAGAGGTTTTTAGGAATCTAGGTATACTGTTGATGTTGCTAGTGACTGTACATGTTTTTACTTTCTGCAACTTCCCTGCAGATAGGAGGGAGGGGAAAGAGGAGAGGTGGCGCATTCATGTGTGTGAACAAGGGAATCTCTCGCACGCTCTCTCTCTCTTTCTCTCTCTCTCTCTCTCTCTCTGGAGGAAGCCGGAGGGAGTGGTGAGACGAGTAGAAAGGGACGATGGAAAGAGAGACTGTAGAAGCTGGAGACAGACAGACAGAGTGGAAAGCAGCGGGTTTGCGTAATGTTGAGTGGTGTGCGTGCGTGCGGTATTGATCCAGGTTAACTCGCTGGTACCTGCACCTATGGCAGGCGGCTCAGCCTTTCCAGCAACAGTATAATACCTTATGGTTGGCAGATTAAAGGATGAGACCTAAGGAATAAGCTGCACAACTCAACATAAACCAGCAGAACACAAGCATGAGGAGCAGCTAACAGCGGAGCCACACTGCACAACAGCAGAATGAGCTGGTACCCACCTGTCAGTAGATCTTAGTGCTGAGGTGTGTGAGATGTAGACACAGAAAGTACACCAGTGTGTGCATGTTGTTGTGAGCAGACACAGTGTGTTAGGATGTCCATTTGTGTGTGGTTGTGTCTCTGCAGACTCGCTGTGTGCCTGTCGGTGACAGTGCTGCTGACTACGTGCTTTGTGACAGGGACTCAGAGGAGTCCTTGGTCTGTAAACGAGCAGGAGGCATTTGATGTGGACAGGACAGAACAAAGCAGCGCATGACTCCGCAAGCCCTCTTCAGTCCTATTTCTGTGTTTTATTCAGTATTTTTATTCGGGTGTTTGTAGCTCATTTGGAAAGAAAAAAAAATTCTAGCACCAATTAATGTGATTGCAGCTGACTGAATTTGTGCTGCCTTAGGAAGTATTTTTGCATGTGCAGGACTGTGTTTTGTATGTCACAATAAACATTTCAGGCACTGGTAAATAATACACTGGCTGGATTTTGTGCAGGAAAGCTATTCACAGACTAAAGCTGGGTTGTATGGCAAAAAATATGTTCACAATAAAAATGTTCACGTTAATTGATATTCATAATTATTGTAGTAAATGTCAAATCGATATTGTATACAAGTTAAAATGCATTTTTTTGTCAGCTCACTATCTGTGGTTTGAAAAATGATTGATGCAACGAGACACATTTCATTTTTTTCATATGATTTATTTATAAATCTGGACCTTTAAATTGCAGCGTTTGAGATTATATAATTGCTCAGGGTTATATTGTGATTATGATTTTTATTTCCTGTCCTCAAATGAACAAAACCTGAGTTCTCATCATTATAGAAACAAAAGGAAAATGTTAATCATGACACACCTTCATCATTAAATGTCACAATATAATGTACATGTCAAAATAAATAAAATAGACTGATGAATTGTACTGATAGTATGATTTAAAAACTAATGTCATCTAATAGAGACTGATGACAAATACAAATTCTCAAATAGAATTATCGACTTTGAAGAAAAATAATTGCACGAAGAGAATTGCACTCAGAATTTCCTGCATTTTACTGTGACATTCATTGTCAGATCAATTTAACTTTGGTGTTCCGTCATCCAGATTTATTGATCCATTTGTATTTACTATTTAACTCATGGCACTCATATCACAAAACAGGATTTAAAAAAATTAATATTCTAACTTTGAATCTTGTCTGCACAAAATATCCATTACTTCTCAAACAGATATTCATTAAGATAATTAACCAGCGCTTGCAAGATGAAAAACAGCACCTTTATCCCTTTCATGCATGAATGATTAAAAAATTGGGGATATGATATTTTCAGCCTTCATTTACTTGATTATTTTGTTAATTTTTTGTTCTTGATTGCTTGGCTCACTTCTTACTTTGTTCATTTTTGCTATTTTTTCTTTTTACCTTTAACTTGGCTAATTTTCTTGATTGAATTGTTCATTTTACCTATTATTTTGTTCATTTTTCTTCTGATTTTGCTCACTTTTACTTCATTTTTAAATTTTTTTAGTTCATTTACTCCAGATTTTGTACCTTTTGCTCCTCATGTTGTTCTTTTTCCTGATTATTTAGTTAATTTTCAGTCAAAATACTCACTGATTTGTTGCATTTTGCATTGATTTTGTAACCACTGTCAGGTTGCCTTTGTAGGGCAGTGTAGTGGACACCATGCATGAAAGGGTTAAACATTTTAGTTGCTCTGTATAAAATATACAACATATGTGATTAATTTATGACATGTGATCATTGTTAGATATCACCATTTTCCTATCCTTATAATATCAGCCTATAAGAATCTAGTTTCAGTGACATTTAATAATCCTCTGGTAAATAGCTGTGTGTGTTTGCGGTATCAGCAGTGTCATGTTGTCTCAGTGAAGATCCTTATTACCATGTGTCTGTACCACGGTTTCCTGCTGCTGTGGTCACCCACTGGCTCAAAAAGATTAAGCAGAGCACATGTTTGATAAGATTTGTTCTATGACCTTCCTGGTTTTGG
The DNA here is from genome assembly GCA_029823295.1 of Pseudamia nigra. Lineage (NCBI taxonomy): Eukaryota > Metazoa > Chordata > Actinopteri > Kurtiformes > Apogonidae > Pseudamia > Pseudamia nigra. The sequence continues at coordinate 10,558 of JAQQAE010003556.1, read as the reverse complement.
TGTATGAGTATGTTTGGTGCCACTACAGTTTTCATTAAAACGTAAATGCGTTGTGCCAGCGTAATGGCAAATGGAACATTTTAAAACACTAATTTCGTTGGCTTAGCATGCATGACGGGAGAAAATGTGTTTTGTGTCAGGTGGGCACCCAGTGGCATTTTAAACACTGCCTGAGAATTAATTTTTGATGATTACACCTGAGAACTGAAAATCGTTTTAAATCTGTAGTGGTATGCAAATTGCTTTGTGTGTTTTATGAGCCCTTTTCATTTTGTCAGTGAAGTCTCTTTGGCGCCTTACATTTTGCTTTATGCGGTTAGTGCTATTTGTGTTTTTCTTTGATTTGCACAGTGAAAAATCCTCCTGCAAATGGATCAGGTGATGACTCAGTCCTGTCTAGGGCTGAACAAGCTTAAAAATTTAGCCATTACAGTGCAGTTTCAGTCTTTCATGTCTTCTCTTGTGTTGCTCAAAAAAATTACATTATTATCTCAAAAAGCACATCAACTTCCTAGTAAACAAACATAACTTACATATTTCCCCCTCCCTGTGCTCAAATGTGATCCTTTGTTGTTGTCAGCTTGGGCTCAACAGTAAATTAATCACATTTCATTAAACACTAGAGGCTCAGCTACAGTAGTTTATTTTAGTACCTGTGTTCATCATGTTGTTTCTTACAGATATACACTGCACATAGATGCCCTATTTGTTGCTAAATCATGTGTTGTTTTGTCCACTGTCAATTAGTTTAAAAATCAATTAGTTCAACATCAAAATCTGACCTAATACATGTCGTTTCTGAATAAAGGTAAACATTACACCCTGAATCGTCAGTCATTTGTGAAATTTTTTCCATCGCATGGCAGTGACTGATTCACTAATGGACCTAAAATTTCCACTGGTACTCCTCACTGTACTTTGAGCCCTGTGTAATAGATAAAAAAAATGCCCCCACTCTCTTTTTGTTATTCTTTCTCTGACTCAGATAAGTGTGTTGACAGTGAGTAGCAGGTAAAAGTCAACAGGATGCTGTGGCTTCAAGTGGAGCTGCATGTGTCTGCCTGCCTCTGTGCCACGGAGAAAAGTAATGCATGAGGAGGAACAGGCGGGCAGGTAAAGCCTGCTGAATTCTGATGAGTTCTCCACTGCCGAAGGCTGAGGGAGGGAAAGAAACAGAAGCTCCTGGATGCTCCACACTGGGATGAGATGGTTAGCAGCACCGTGGAGCAGCAGCTTTGTTCACCCTGCAGGACCGGTGTGAAAAAAGATGCAGTTAGGGAAACATAAAAAGAGCAGATTCAGGGCCTGTGTTCATGCGTGGGATGAGTCGATTTTTGATAAATGCAAATTAGAGCTGGAGGAAACAGGATTCATTGACACTAAACAGTAGTGATAATCATCCTTGGAAGTCCTTTATTTTCATTCTGAAGAGCCACTGTCTTGGGAATGTTTTTTTATTTGAGGAAGTTCATCTATTCCACAACTCCATCTCAAGATTTTCTCTCTTAACACTTGTAACACTGCTTTCAGATCGTCACACCTTTTAGCATTTATTATCCCTGTGTGATTAGTCGTCCTCGCAAAAGAGAAAAGGTGCAAATATCTCATTTTCCACCTTTCTTTTTGTCCTTTAAGTACATGACTTTGCCTTTGTGTCTGCCAGTGAATTATGGTAATCACGGTTTGAGTAATGATACATTTTTCTTTACTTCAGGCCAAAGGCTGTTTGCTGTGTTTCTGAAGAAAGACTTAAGACGTTAAGTATCAAACAATAGACTACGTAAGCAGAATTTAATATCACTTTCATTTGAGAAGGGTATTTATTTAATGTGATAGAAAGGAAACTGGATGTGTGTGACAAGGTTTGGGGGCGATTCATTCATTTTGTAAAAGCAAATGATAAAGAAGAGGAGCTGGTGTGTAAACCTCATAATTATACAAAATAATGTGTTTTACGACAGTAGTGGTTTAACATTTAGCAACAATTCATTTAATATACTCACTTAATCTATGTTATTAAAGCAACAATGAATTCTTGAGCTTTTTGCACAAACCTGAGGCCTAGTGCAGAATAATGCAAATATTTTTCAAGCTCATATTTCCCCCTGAAAACAGAATTAGTACGTGACCTAAATATCCGTCGTGTGAGTGTAAAATTTCAAATTTTTTTTCTGCAGACTACTGCTCAGTCAAAATGCTAACAGTGAAAATAGTCACAGTCCCTTCATAACAAGGAGAAATTAATGATGATTAATAGAATAGGCAACAATTGTTGTCATGCAATAAGTTTAAAAATGTGAGTTAGTTTGGTGAAGGAGACTTTTTACAGGAAAGAGCTGTGCAGGTTGATATGGTTGAAAATATGTGTTATTTCTTGATTTATTAATTATTTGCTGAGTAATGAAGAGTCTCCTCTGTGCACTGGACATTCATTTTTATTCAGACGTGCAAGGAAATTTTATATGCTTGTATTAAAGTGAATCCCATTATTTTAGACCACTCTTATCAGCATGTTTGCATATGGAAAATTGAAAAAGCTGAGGAAGGCCATAATTAACTGTCAGCATCCGAACATTTAAAAGAAAACTTGTGAAAACTGCAACCAGGTAGTTTTGGTGATTATTTTAATTTTGATTTTGTTTAGGTGGAGCCTCAAGTGTCTTTGGTGCTGCGAAGGAGCCTTATAATTTTAATTCAGCACACACACAGTTAATAAAATAGCCTTGTTACTGTATAACCTTGTCTGTTTCAGCACCTGCGAAATGTGTCAGAAAACATGCAGAAGTCGAGTCTAATAATAAATTTAATTATGGTCTCCTTGGCTGATGAGATGAGCTACTTGTCTACCATTTAATCAAACAAATTCAGGTCTAAAAACAAACAGGTTTCCATTAACTTTCTGCATCCGGGCTGTTTCTGGGTTCTGTTGTAGCAACAAATCTCACTGGCTCAAGAACAGTAACAATACTTCTGTCATATAAATCCTGTTATCTCTGCTCCACAACAATCGGACCACCGGCCTCTGAGAGGTGTTTAGAAGCTCTGCTCAGAAACATCCCGGCTCTCTCTTTAATCCGGTGACAGTGAGTGGGGCGCAGTGGGAGCGCCGCTGCTGTTTGAAAAGCTGAGCCGGGGGGACGGCGGCTGAGGCTGCGTCTCCTGAATATTGTTGACTTGTTGCTTCCTCTTGAGATTTAAAGACATTTAGACGCTTAAGAGCTTAAGGGTTGGGGCTAAAAATTGGGTTAATTTAGATTAGACGGGCCTGTGGTTGGTAGAAGGACCCCCGACTTGCTGACCAACCCACCCAATCTAACCCACACAGGGATCAATAACATAATGTGCAGATATCTGTGTCTGCACTGACTGTTTAAATAGATCAGATCATGTCATGTATCACTTTATTTTAGAATCACATTGAAATTGAACACAATAAATACACTTCATGATGGATTTCACGGAAAATGCACATTTAGGATCTTTGTACCATCTTGTTTTATGAGTTTGGAAAATGAGGGGAGAATATTGAGGTATGGTGTTTCAGACTGTGTACGTTCAGTCGTCTGAATTGTAGTTGTATCTTGGATTTCTGTATTTGTCTTATATTTTGTGTTTACCTGCCCAGGATGGAAAATAGTGTGTTTGTAAATCTGGTGCAATCCTGGGCTTAGGCTTCAGGGGGATGAGGTGGATTTGTCCTTCTCAATATTTGTAAAATATCCACTTGCCCCCCAATAAAACCCTTGCAGCTCTGTAGTTTCTAAAAATCCTGCTTTACATGAGTAATGGCAGTTTTGTCTCACTGTTGGTTAATTTCATTTTCTTCATTATTTGTTCATTTATGTTGATTTTTAAAGGATTTTGTTCATTTTGATTTAGCACTTATTTAGTTTAGAACAGAATAAGTTAAAATTGACTGTGTTACTCAATTTTTGGTTCATTTTATACTTATTTTGTGCCATTCACATTTATTTTGTTCATTTTCATTTTTGCTCATTTTATGTATTTTCTTGTTTTCTTGATCATTTTTGTTCACTTTCATCATTATTTTGTTTGATTGTCCTTATTCTTGTGATGATTTAGTTAGTTTTTACATACTTTTTCTGGTTATTTGGTTCCTTTTTGTAAGGTTCTTGATTATTTTGTTCATTTTTGCATTGTGTCATGATTATTTTCTTAATTTTCGTTCAGTTTCTGGAGTATTATGTTTGTTTATACTCATTTTATTTATTATTTTGTTCATTTTTAAATCATTTTCTTAAGTATTTCTTTCATTTTTACCCATTTTCCTAAACATTTTGTTCATTTTTACTCATTTTTTAAATTATTTTGTTCATTTTTACTCAGTTTACTTTTTTAATTACCCCCCCCCCACTGTTCAGACAAAATCTACACCCTTGGGTACAATGCATCTTTTTCTCATGCAATTAATATTTCTTCTGCATGGTCCCCTATAAATAAACTAATCATTTATTTATCATGTTCTGATCTCAAGCACCCCAAATGTAGTAAATAAGCATACTCAAACAACTGTTAAAAGAAGGATTTTAGTGGTGATTAATGTGAAATTAATTTTTATGGGATGATTATATGTCTGTATCCTTTTCAATAACCATATTTGACTAATTATACACTTTAAATCTGTTGAGATAATTGACAAACAGATCATGTTAATGCAGAATTCCTTGTTGTATTTTAAGCCACAGTGTATGCACTTGCAATCGAAGCCAGTTTAATATCTTTTGCCTTGACGTTTTGAGGCTTTGAGATGCCAAGACTGAAATAAATCAATGAGAAAAAAAATAATAAAATGTCCTGAAAATGCACTGAAATTAAATAGGGTTTATAGAGTAAGGCAACACATGACTTGAATTTCAGTTTTTAGTTTATTTCAGAAAGAATGAATGCACTCAGACAATAATTTGCACATTATCTCACTGGTCCGTATACACCTACGTACATAAGGCTAATTCTTAATGTGAATTTCAAAGAAAAAATAAAAATGATTTTGCTCATTGTTCCTGTTCAGCTTTTTGTTCACACTCTGACGTGAGAACAGAAGTCCACATACATGCTGTCGAGCTGTAGACATGTTACTGATCATATTATCCGGCACTCAGAGATGATTTATGGGACCAACGCACACAAAAGAGAGACATTAACGTTGCTTAGAAGGTATATCACTGGATTTGCAATATGAGCATGTAATAGCACATAATCTCAGGCCTCTGGTGTGATTTATGACCGCAGAGTCTTTCATTTCCTATTTTGTCTGCATGCTATGGCTGCCATGATAGATAGATCATCTTTCATTTTAAACGTCATCAATTTTTTGTTGCTCAAGTCAATGCCCGTCTGCCGATGGAGACTTCCGGTGTCTAATGTGTCGTTCATGAACAACAGTGTGAACAGAGCACAGAAGTTTGATTTTCACAATTGAAGCTGATCTGCTGATGATGTTCACACTTGCTACACACATGGTGTTGTACTCATGGCAGCCTAAAGCAATCCTGCTTTGCTTTGAATTCTTTAAAAAAAAAAAACTTGTGACTTAATGCTTGAGGGTAACTGTGGGTTCCATATTGAGCTGAGAATTACAGTTTAAGTGTTAAAATGATTCTTTTTGCATTATGGTCTTGAGTAGCATAATAAAACAGCCTGTCAGAAGATGAATAAAGAATTGTCTAAACATTTTACACCTAAAAGAAATCACAGTAATGATAATTATAAATCAGATAATGTAGTGAGCTGTGATCTTGGTCTCTAAATAAAATTCGGAATCCCTCCCGTCTGAGGCAGAGACAAGAACTGAACTGGTTCAACTCGGCTTGGCTCATTTCAGACCAGTGTGTTACTTTTCCACTGGTACAGGTCCACTACAACCTGTCTGGTGATTGGAGTGACATCATGCAAACAAACAATGGAAAGGAAGTAAACATACTTGAAGGTATATACTTCAAAATAAAGCAGGGTTTTAAGACTTTTTCAGGTGAGACAGTGGTTGTGTAGACTCAAATCCTGTAGTCGATTTATCAAGATAGAGCTTTCAAAACTAGACTCATTGCAACATTATCACACACATACATAGAAAGAACAAGATAGTGGCCTGGGGTCCGTCAGATCTCTTCCTGTTAGAGTTTCTGAGTGCCTTTTGATGGTGAAGGAAACTGTACTCGCTGACACTCTGACTTTCTTTGCAATTTCTGCAGGAAAGAACTACATTTTTAAATAGTACGATGGGCTGTCTCTCTACCATTGTTAACTGCCTTTGTCTCACCATTTTTTATAGCAACACACTGCATTCTGCAGTATAAAACTGTTCAAATAATGCTTACGAGGGTATAGTACCACAGTGGAGGGGGTTGTAATTAATCAAGCAAACTTGAGACACCTGTAGGAATTAGTTGCACCGACTTTCAAGACTTGCTCAACCTCCAATGGTGCAGAACAGTTTTAAGTTGTTAACCCATGTTCGGTTCCCTGAAAAAGGCCTTTTTGTATCATTCTGAAATGGACATTAATTTTCAGTTTTGGATAACCTTAACTTTTTTTTAACCTCTGGCAGTTCAGCACTTACGTTTGTACCATTTCATGCCATTCACTGGACTTGAGCTGCTTGAATTTCAATAAAAAAACTGGGAAAATCGAGGTGTTCTAAAACTTTTGAATGGTAGTGTACATTTTAATAATAAATTATAATGAATTGGATTTATACATCGCTTTTCAAGACACCAAAGCGCTTTACATTGATTCCATTATTCATTCACTCCACAGTCACACACTGGTGGTGGTAAGCTACATCTGTAGTCACCGCTGCCCTGGGGCAGACTGATGGAAACGGGGCTGCCAATCCGCACCAATGGCCTCTCCGAACACCATGAAACATTCATTCACATTCACACAAGTCAAAGTGGGTGAAGTGTCTCGCCCAAGGACAAAATGACAATGAAGCTGGGTTTGAACCCTTTTTGGACAACCTGCTCTATCTCCAGAGACACTGCCATCCCACAGTCAAGGGCAAGCAGCGGACAATTTTCTGATCTCAACTGAATTATGCCACCATTTACATGTATGATTGTCAAGTTAAAAGACACATGAAGTTAGGTCGTATGGGTCAAACTGGAAGGTATGAGATTTCCTCACTGCTCAATGCGACATGGTATAGGTAATGATAAAGCATTAAATCTGGATTGACCAATCAGTGATTTGGAGCTTTTTTACATCACAATTAGTGTTTTTCCTGTGCTCTCTTGGCAACAATGAAGGGACCAAAATTAACCTTGTCCTGCTCTGTACCTGGTCTCTTGCAGTAGAAAAGCAAAAAAAAAACAAAAAACCAGACCATACCGAACTGATATGAGCAACAGAAAAGGGACAAAAGCCTTTTAAAAAGTGGTCCTAAAGCTCAAGTCCAATCTAGAGGACTAGTTGCAGAACAAAAAAAATCTCTTATTTTAAGCAGCAAATACCATGTGGCTCATATGGATTTGAAACAACGTCGAGGCAGTTCATAATTGGACATTTCTTCCATGGAGAATTAGTGAGTGCTGACAGCTAAATGGACACTCCAGAAAAGGAAATGACAGTTAAATGGAGAAAAAACCTTTCAGTTCATTGATTTTGTTCTTATTGTCTTTTTTTCCCGTTAAACGAAGTAACAATTAGTGTTGATGTTGTGTCCATGTAGAGGTGACGGTGCATGCAGAGTGTCTGTGTGGGCCTTCTTGGACAGACCCGTTGGACTGAAAGGCTATTTGGCATGTCTTTTAATTCTTTTTACTCATCCGGGGACAGCCTCCCTGCTGAGCACACAGCGCTGTGTCCTGTGAGCTGCCTTTGACAGTACGGGCATCTGCACATCTTTTAAAGTAAACACAGCTTTTAAAGGCCTCATTAAACCCAATCCGCAAGCAGAGAAAGAAATGTTTAATCATTTACTCTTGCTTGTTTTTTGTTTCACTCTGAATCAAGGAACTCTGATAGATGCTGGAAAGAAAAACAGTTCCTTTGGCATGCTTAATAATGAAGTAACGTCACTCTGTTTTACTCCCATTTTTCTTTCCTCAAGATCAAAGTAGTATTGGTAAATTGAATAGTCATTATGTTATGTTCATAGTGACAGGTTTTTTTCTATTTTGAAGGGGATATAAATTATAAATGTAATTTTCCTGCACTGTTTCATTTATCCACATCCAGTTGAACTGATTCATCTGTCCCTTGAAACAAATTAGATGAAATAATGTCCTTTACAACTGCTTTTGTTAAACAATTAGGAGCCTTTTTTATTGAGTCCCTAGATTTATTTTGTTCCTTTTATGGACTATGGATAGTTTTTATTTTTAATTTATCTTGATTTTTTTTTCATTCTTTTACTCCTTTAGGTGTACTTGAGTAGTTTCTCCTGAGCAGCTATTGTGCAGAATACTTTTTCTCTTTGTGATGAAAAACATCTACTGTGTTCCACTTGCTTCCACATCTCAATAAGTACGAGTCATTCGCAGACTTTGCCATAAAATAAGCAGAAAATGGCAAAACAATCAACAAAATTGCAGAATGACTCTGAGTAGACAATGTGATTAAGAAATTATCAACAAAATATGCCATGTTTCCTTATGATATCACAGAGAGGCAGCATGTATAGTGTAAAAAATATTGATCCTAATACTGAGCCCTGTGGAACACCATGACTAACTTTAGATTGTGTGGATGACTGGTACATATTGAAATCTTTCTGTAAAGTATAATTTAAATCGATTTAGCAAAGTACCTTTAATCCCAATAGTGTTCTAATCTGCGGAACAAAATGTTTTGATCGTTTCTGTGTAAACCTTGCTGTAGTTACTTTACAACAGTTTTTAAGGACTTTAGCTAGAAATGGGAGATTGGAGATGGGTCTGTAATTAGCTAAGTCACCTGGGTCAGAGTTAGTCGTTTTAACGATGGGTTTAATCATAGTGGTTTTAAAGGCCTGTGGCACATAACCTAATGACAGAGACTGGTGTATCAGATACAGAACAGTACTATCAATTAAAGGAAGTTAAAGGAATCTTTAAGTAATATAGCTGGGATGGGGTCTAACAGACAAGTGGAGGGTTTTGATGTATTGATTTTTTTTTAGTTCTACTGTAACTAGGGCTGTCAAAATTAACGCGTTAATCTGGATTAAACCATTTGCATGATTAATTAGATTTAAAAAATTAATGTGAAAACCCGTGATTAACATGATTAACTCGTTAACATGATTAATGCACAATAACTCATATATCAAGGAAAAAGTTTTGAAAGTTTATGTTACATTTGACCCACCTCACTGCCAACTTCTTTCGTATTTATTGCTTCAAAATCAATTTAAATGTAAAAGTATAAGTATTTACACATTTTGAAACAAATTACATTAGTTGCTGATGAAGGCAGTGAATCAAGTGTGAAAAAGCAAACACATCTCAGCAGAACATTACAGAGGTTTTGTTAAGTCCTACAAAGCAGGTTTAATTTCCTTTAGTTACACAAGTTTAAATTAGAAAAAAATCTACATTTTAATGTAATTTTAGTCGAGTGTCTATATCACCTTCTATCATGAGTGTTTTTGCTCCCACAAAATGAAAAACAACGGATGGGTATCATGATTAATCTAAATTAATCCAGTGACCCTGTGATTAATTTAGATGAATAATGAATGGGAATTAATCGTGATTTATCGAAATTAATCCACAGTGACCCTGTGATTAATCAGATTAAAAATTTTAATTGTTTGACCGCCCTAGTTCTAACAAATTAGTCTGTGAGAACAAGTATAAGTGTAAAAGAGCAGGGGATCTGGAGTTACTGTGTTAAATGTAATATGGGAGATGGTGGAATGGTACTGCAGATTTTTTATATATGAGTTGTTATTTTATGTGCGAAATTTTCTGACCCGATTACCACAGTATTTGGTGGAAGGGCAGAGCTCAGGACAAGGAAAAACCCATTAACTTTGTTCGTAGATCGAGTTAAAAAGATGGATCCAGGAATATTTTTTTCACTTTCTGTAACATTGAAAGATTGAATGTTTTCAAAATCTTCAGTAGCATCTTCAGTAATGGCAAATAATGTGTGGATGATGAAAAAAATCAGAGATATTTAGGAGCAGGATTTCTATAAATATCTCCCAACGTGGTGTGGATCCAAATAAAAACCAGGATTTGGCACACTCAGCTATATTTTTTTTTATCTATTGTGCTGCAATAAATAATGTGACTTGAATCTACCATCAAAGCTGAGATATTGGAGAGTGAATGAACAGTTTTGACATGTCTGCAATATTTTTAATGTATATTAAGTTGAATATTATGGATTTTGGTGCGGATCCAGATTTGTTGGAATTGTGCACTATGGGCCTCGGTGGAGTTTTGCACTCTACTGAGTGCCATGCTATGTATTGTTGTTATCCATGAAATTTTGAATGTAGTCTTTTACAAAAAGCAGAAAAAATATTAAAGCATGTTTCCAAGGCGTGTGGTTTTTTCTTCCATCGACTGGACTGGAAATTTGGTTGAAAACGTTTCGCCACCCATCCGGG
>JAQQAE010003555.1:0-20030 GCA_029823295.1 Pseudamia nigra | reverse complement strand
CACTGAGGAAAAGACAGGAGGCAGAGCTGGAGGTAGCAGAGATGAAAATGTTGAGGTTCTCTTTGGGAGTGATGAGAATGGATAGGATCAGGAATGAGTACAGTTTTGACGACAAAGTCAGAGAGGTTAGATTGAGATGGTTTGGACATGTACAGAGGAGGGATAGTGACTATATAGGTAGTAGGATGCTGAGGTTGGAACTGCCAGGCAGAAGGCCAAGAGGAAGACCAAAGAGGAGATTTATGGATGTGGACCAACTAGCGTGAAGTTAGTTCTCTCACACAAATTAACATGAAGTCAGTTGGTGTGAGAGAATAAGATGCAAAGGATAGGGTGAGATGGAGGCAGATGATTCCCTGTGGCAACCCCTGAAGGGAACAGCTGAAAGGAAAGAAAAACTGTATATAAAAGGACCGTACTGTGAAAATGCATCTTAATTAGGTTTTGATGTTCATATAAACTGTGTAGTGTTAAATAAAAATTGTGAAAATATGAACTTTCTCAGTGCTGTCACACCTGAGAAATTGTCACGACAAGAAAACATAATGTTCTGAGACTTGAAATGTGAGAAACAACCACCGTCACAATAAAATGTATTAAAAGCTGTACATGCCAAATATGATAACTGTTATAACTAGACTGGAACATGGTGCACTCTTTCAACAAATCGGCATCAAAATCTGTCATATTCAACTGAACTTGCATTAAAAATCATAGATACGTCACAACTGCTAATTCCCTCCCAATTATCTCAACTTTGATGGTCGTTTAAATCTCCAGTCCTAATTGTTACTTCACAACAGAATGATATCATCTCCTCTGTCATTATCATTATACTGTAGTTATGTTTTAGACTCCATCAAATGAGATTTCAAAAACTACAGTATATAGTTACTAAACCATTACAATTATTATTCTTCATGTCTAGAGCCCTTTAGTCCACTCCCTCATAGGCCAATCGAATTGTGGGCAGTTATAACACCTCACAATGAAATTAGAGTATGCAGCATAGCTGGAAAGACACCTTGAAAAACCAAGGAAAAATCAAATCAGCACTCCTTATTTTGTCAGTGCCCTTACAGAAGTGTTTCATAGAAAACAGATGCAGATGTAAATGGAAGTGTCAAGATATGGGAAGTATTTTTCCTTTGTGGTTAAAAGGAAAAATACTCAAAAAATAAATAACAGAGAACAAGTGTAGTTAATTTATCCAAAATTCATTTATCATTGCTTTATTTTTCTCATGTCTTCCACTTGTTTCAGCATTCGTGAAGCACAGGCAGGATGTGCTTCAGGCCATGTTCACAATATTTTCCCAGTATGACTGAACCCTCTGCAGAGGCTGTGGTGTGACAGCTGGGTGTATCTTCCACAGGATAAGAAAAGATTCATCTGTCAAATTTAAGGGCACAAGGTTTGCCCTTTCATTGTGAACATCTGTGATTCACTCTAAACAACAAGTTCAGAGTGAAGCTGCAAAGCCTTTACAGCATAGGACACTGTGCTGTAATTCTGCAGCTGGTTGTGATTTGCTACACTGGAAATCACCATAGGTGCTTGGCTCCTGCGTGGAGCTTATTTTTGAGTTTAGACTCAAACATATATCTAGTGAAATTGACTTGACACATTTTGCAGTGGTGTCAGCTGGTTCCTGTGAAGCCAGTGTACAAATCTTCTTTGTAGTGTTTTCAGTTTCTGTTGTGAAGGTTTTACTATGTTATTCCCATCAGTGCTGCTTCCCTGGCTTTCTTTTTTTCTCTCGTGAGGATAAAACTTTTCTCAGACAAATCTTTAAAATGTACTTCTATTTCTAGTGTTGTATTTTGGACTCCACATGGTTACCATGACAACTTCATATCAAAAGCAGCAGATATAAAGCCTTTAGGCATCAATAAAAATCGCAATCATGCACAGGCATTATGAGTATTGATTTACAATGGCATGATTTAAAGTGTACAGTCATGCCAAGCAGCATAAAGAGAAAAAAACATTTTTCTTCTTTTGCAAGCAAATTTTTTGACTAAATGACTACAGCCTCTCTGTGATCAAGTATGAATAAAGCAGCATGAAGGAAAACCGTGAATCTCAGTGCTGTCATGTTTGAAACTACAAATCTGGCAGCACTAGAAACCACTGCTGTGATGTGGTTTAGTTTTCCAATCTTTGAGAAACCTAGAGCAATAGATCTTTCATTCCAACGCGACATGAAGATTGAGAGTCAGTGTAATCAAGTGTACATGTTCAGAGTTTCCCTGAGGTTTGGGGGCTTAGGTACTGTGGTAGCAGTCGTGGTAGATTTGAGGATAAACCCTTAAGAAATTTCAGTGCGTTCTAACTAGTAAGTACACTGACATTGACATAGTTTCAGAGTATTAAAGTTTTCTTTCCACATGGGTATTATGTTGAACAGTCCGTTGGCAATAACTTTTTACACTTGTCAAAAGCTTTCACATCATATTAAAGAGATAATGGATAGACAACATTTATTTCATATTGATTTATATTATTTCTACAGTGCCCTTTAAAATACACACACACTTGATTACTTTTCTACTCAGAATTAGAACAGAATTAGAGCAGAAACTCAGTATGGCATGCATGTAGATGGATCTGAACTGAATGAACTTATAGCATTGTGTGTTGAAGTTACAACAGGACTATAATTTTCAAAATGCCACTGATGTAGCGTATGTAGCACTCAGGAAGGCGTCAGAAGACAAAATTCCTACTTTACAAACCTCCACCAAGGGGATTAATGTTTTTACTGCCATTGTTTGTTTCTTTGTTGGCACCTTTCCATAAAGTTGTGAATGGAATTTGATTGAATTTTAATAGAAGTTCTGAATTAGACCAAGGATGGTGTGTGTCAGAGGAACTGCAGCTTGAACAGGAGTCACATCAGTTTTATTTCTAGTCCAATTGTATTCCATTGTCAAATGCTTTTTATTTTATTTGTTTTTCTTTGTTTAAAGGGATTTAATAAAAATACTACATATAGGCATTGTTTACACAGACACCACTTTACCCACTGTTTCATTTTGGTGTAGACAGCTGTTATGAAACCTTTACATCTGTAGATCTAAAGGAAATGATGACTTCGACCTACAGCGCTGTTACTCTCTTTTTTCTTCTTTTCTTTCCATCGTTCTTCCTCTTGCACCGTCTTCAGAAGGAGAGGAAAGCCGGAGGTTTGTTAAAGCTCTTGTCGGGGGCAGCAGCGAAGAAGAAACCTCGGTCCCCTCCCTCCTCTCCGCCCACCCACGACCCATCACTGGCCGGCCATGGCGCTGTAGCCACTGACCCCACCCACCACCCACACCACCACCACCACCACGCCCGCTCAGGTTCCTGTCCGATGGCATCGCAGGGCAGAGCCGGCTCCTGCCCCATAGAAAGCGACATGGCAGGAGCCATAGGGCTGGAGCCGCTGCACAGGAAATCCGGCTCCCTGGACACCAACTTCCCCAGGTCACCTCCGCCAACACGCACCGGCAGCGCTCTGATGGTCCTCAGGCCGGAGCCCAAGCCGCTGTCAAGAGAGAGGTGGGTGCATACAAGGACACATTCATGGACCAGGGTCAGAAGAAACCTGCAAGAATCATGGAATTTTGCCACTGTTTAGCTTAGACACGTAAAGCTTTTATCTTTTTTTAGCCTTGAAAAAGTCATGGGATTTGTTTTATACGGAACAGATTCAAACTTCTCCCCTTTTGACATTTGAAGTTAAAAAAATGAGGCATCAGAGATTTGTGTTTGGTCTCAGCACATGTCATTTAAATGATACTTGAAAGTTAAATCTCAACAATGTAATCATAAAATAGTAAAAACGTAACATGAAATAAAATAACTTCGGATTGTTAAACATGATGCTTAAGCTCAAAATAAGTCTGGCTACACAATTTTTAGCTGTTGTGGAATTCATTCTATGAGATGAGATTCAAATCAAACATTTCAATGTAATTCTGTAAATTGAATGATATGGACTTCATAGAAGAGTATCATCTAGTTTATAAGCCTTAGAAATTAAAGGTAAATTTCAAGTTAGCTAATATTTTATTCCAACTTACGGTGTAGTTTGTGTTTGCCCTGATGAAGGCCATGTAGGCATTAATTTAAAATGAAAGCCATGAGATCTTAAAGGCTTTATAATAATAACCTCCCCGAGTGCCTCAGACCTTGTTTCTGCTTTTGAATCAATAAGCTCCACTGAAGAGAACCAGAAGGATTTTACTATTTTACACCCAAATAGCACTCCTTTTTTGTTTCTTAATTGGATAAAAAATAATTGGAGAATGAAAGATTTTGCTGTTTAAATTTCATACAATCATTTGCAGCAATAATCCACTTTTGTTCATATCCATAAATGCTGTGAATAATCATGGAAATTATATTATTGGTCCTTGAAAAGTAGTATCTGTAAACCACAGGTGTCAAACTCGTGCCATGTATGGCTGTGACTCTGCAGGTTTTCTTCTCAGCCAGTCTCTAAAGCAGGTGATTTTATCGATCAGCAGTCCTTCAAATTGAGGGGAGGAGCTAATCAGTAAAATCTGCTGCTTGGAGACTGGTTGGAAAGAAAACCTGCAGGGTCTTGGCCCTCCATGGCACATGGTTTGACACCCCTGCAAACCGTACTGTATGTGTGGATTCTAATGCATGCATGTAGAGAAGCTCACAAATGAAGACAAAGCAGACACATTTATACTGTATAAACACACAAAGTGGATTTAGATGCTCAGAGCAAACAATAGCATTGTTGCACAGTATTTACAGCATGTCATTTCCAGTAAAATTACTTCATGCACTTACTGTTGTGTACATAGAGTAAACTGTGGGTCTAAAAGCCCAGACAGAATCTGCTGGTGTTTTTCATTCGTTGTGTTAACCACTTTAACACTAAAACTAAAAACAGCACAATAGGCTTTAATTTACATGCATTTATTTTATCACCAACATCTCGCAGGTATTGAAAAATACAACACAAAGCAGCACAGGACTGTGGCACATGCTGTGTGTTAAACTGCTTTTTGTGGAACTGTGTGGGCACAGATTCCATATGGGCTTGAAAAAAAACAAGGACCATAATCCACACAATAATATACAATTGTTCTGAAAAAAACACTGGGATTTGGAGTTTTTCCTTCGAAAAACAACACCGACGCCTGTAGTTCTGCTGTTTTAGCATCACGTCCAATGAAGAGAGACACAAAGAAGTATGGAAATCACTGTGTTCAAAGCGAACAACAAATTCATTAGAAATGAAATGGAAATAATGTGACACATCATTACATTCCAATCACAGTGATTCATCAAAGCCCTTAACAACACAGAGAGGAATGCCATGACTGAGGCAGAGATAATAAGTCATTATTGCAGTGATTTCACATTGTAGGAAAGGAAGTTTGAAAACCACATCTTGAAAGGCTCAATCTTGTCTCTTCCCAGAATCGATCGCATTTTTACTAAACCTCGTCTCACTGTCCAACAAAGAGAAATCTGGATGTTTTTTTCAAGACGCTTCATCTGTGCTGACATTATGAAGCTGACTGTGCACTGTCTGATTTATTTGTTGCCGTTCTTACTGTGATTTGATATAAAACATCCTGCTTCAGATGCAGCCAGTAACTCACTTCAGTTTATTGGTAGACTGACAATTTTGAAGACATAATTAAATATAAATTTGAGGATCAAGTACACCTATATATTATACTTTTCTAGTGTTATCAGTGATGATTGCGCTGTCACCTTGACAAATGCTTGTAAGATGCTTGAAGGAAAATATGCACCTGTACCCCTTCTGTGGACTTACACCACCTTAAGGATGACTGTTATCTTAGCTTTATGGTGAGAAAATTAACCAGTTTTGCTCTGTGTTATATACAGTGTAGCACTTAAACATACAGCACTTATGTAGCCAGAGAGTGATTTAGAATACATAAAAGAAAAATCAGACTAAATTAAATAAACAATAACCTATGAATTGTAGAAGAAACTAGACAGCACTCTGAGGCCTGGTTCAGACCAAACACTAACGTGTGACCAAATCAAATCCAGTCACATGTGCGTAGCTCCAATGAAGGTCTGAACAATCCCAGAATGCATTGTCTGTCATTCAGGATGCATTCAAAGGTGGTCTGAGCCACATTTGTCCACAGTGTCTCTTAATCTGAGTATGTATCCATGTATCCTTGGATGTATTATAGACTGAATACCGTATTTTCCGCTCCATAAGGCGCCTAATCAAATAATGATCCATTTATGATCTTTTTCCATACATAAGGCACACCAGATTATAAGGCGCATTAAGCAACGCAAAAGTTTGATAAGTCAAACTCTGTTCAACTCATTCACAATACCGTAACTCTCAACATGGTTCAGTTGTAACAAATAAAATACCAAACGATACGTACACTCACTTTTTGGGTTCATTCCTCTCCCGCGGGTCCATCAGGTTCTTCGTCTTCACTGTCTTCGTTTGGTAGTTCGGCAGTTTCGGCGTTGGGCGGGTTTGGATCCCTCTCGTCATTGTCCGGGTCGATCGTGTTGCTGTTGCTTGGTTGTTCGGTGGTGCTTCCAGCTTTCATGTGGGCTCGGACAGTGCTTGGGGTGGGTGCCTCCGTGGTGGCGTGGCTGGCCCGGCGTTTCCTCGGTGTCTTGGTGAGTGTGTGTTCGCCTTCTGTCGTCCGGTGCTCCCGCGTGGCTCGCGGTTTGGCTTTGTTTGGCCTGTTGGCGCCGGTGTCTGGCGGTTGGAGTTCTTTGGTTAATCTGCCCGGAGTGGAGGTGTGCTCCGGGTTGTCTCTCTGCCTCTGCTCGGTGAGTATCAAATCTGCTTCGTGAGCATGTCTCAGTATTGCTTCCTACCAGTATCACTCCTGACATGTCCTGACATGTTAAAGTGTACGTGACACGTATACGTGATGTGTCACGTACACCGTGATACGTGCTGGACCGTATCACTCGCGGAATGATACGGCCCAGTATGGCACAGTACATATCACGCGGTGAGGCTCCTGATTACCCTAACGTTCCTACAAGTGGTGCAGCAAAGTCGTACCGTACTAAAACATCTTGACAGAGTTTTGAGTGCCATGTACCACATACGGTGAAATCGGTTTGAGGTCACTAAGCACAAACCAGAATAAATCCGTACATAAGGCGCTCCGCACCATAAGGCACACTGTCAATTTTTGAGGAAAAAAAAGGATTTTATGTGCGCCTTATTGTGCGGAAAATACAGTACTCAGCTTGCCTGAGCAGTCAAGTGCGCCAAGGCTGTATATTAGTGTGTTTTAAAGACATCTGCAATATTCCAAAAGCCTATAAAGATGTATTACAAAGGCCTCATATGTGGCTCTGTCTCAACCTTGCATTAACATCTGTCCTGGAATATCTGATCAAATCTGATGAGATGTTGGCAACGCTTAAGAGAATTCTGAACAGTCCCAAGATGATCTCCAGGATGTATTGCTAGCTTGCCTGCCAAGATGCATTTGGACGGTGTCTGCGATATGTTAAAGACTGCTCTCTTAGTTGACATCTTATGTCCAATGTGCCAATGCTGCAATATGTAAGTGTGTTAAAGATGTCTGAAGTGTGCCAAAAGTCCACATTAATGTATTGAGGATTTGATCGAATGTGAGAAGATGGATGCTAATGTAATGTCTGAACAGGGTCTGTGTGTCCTGCTTAATGATGCACAATTCACATAATTCTATAGAAATTCAGAAACATGTTTAAGCTTTTCAAGGTTCAATCACTGCTGCAGCGTATGTTCTTCAGCAGAACCACTATAAACAAATAGTGTAGCCAATTTGACAAGGCAACATTTAAGGTGTTTTAATTCACAGTGTCAGCTGTTGTGAGTTGTAGGCAGAAATCACTCCACCTTAAAAGCTACGGCTGGTTACCTTCAAGCAGCAGTGAATTAAATTGGCAAAGAAATATTTCAAAGCCAGTTTCTTCAACTTGAAATAAACATTTAAGGATATAGTTCAGTTTGTTTACTTGCAAAATTAGTGGGACAGTCAGATCTGACCAGACAGCTTTAACTTTAGGTTGGCACTCACAGTGAGACGTTTGTATCCACACGTCTTGGGTCTTGGGCCAGTGAGACAAACCTCCACCAGGACATCTCAACCTGACCTGCAGTTTGTCTGACCAGCACCAGGTGGCGCCATTTAGTCATTTACCATAACAAACTAAACGGAAATCAGTTGTAAACTGAAAATTCAGCTACCAGGTGATGATCCAGATTGTCAGTAATGTCTCAATTACATCCATGATTTCTTACATGGTCATGGATTTAAATTCATCTATATGTTTGATGTATGAGCTGAAGTGCCAGGTTTCTTCAGTGTTTTTTCTCTGCCTGTATCCTACAGGTATCGTGTGGTGGTGCCCTACCCGCCTCAGAGCGAGGCAGAGATCGAGCTGCGGGAAGGAGATGTGGTATTTGTCCATAAGAAGAGGGAGGACGGCTGGTATAAAGGCACACTGCAGAGGACAGGACAGACCGGCCTCTTCCCTGGCAGCTTTGTTGAGAGTTTCTGAAGTAAAAGGGAAAACATGGAAAACGAACACACTGTTTCTGTTTGGAGTCACAAAAGACACGAAGAAAAAAGCAACCATTATTTTTTCTTTCATACACACCACAGCACATGATGGTGGTACCGACACTGGTTTGAAAGACATGGATCTATTTAAAAGTGCACTTGCCTTAAAGAGACACAAACCGTAAAAATGTCTAATGCTCTCAGAATCTTTCCTCACAAAATCTGTAAAATGAGACCAGATTTTCTTTATTTATTTTTTCTGCTTTTTTTTTTTAAATCTTAATTCAACCTAATATGATGCTGAGTTCAAAAATAACAAAAAAGTTGCCAACTTGCACATATTTATCACAAAATAACAATTCACATGTTTCTTATTGCATATATTAGCTTGTCACAATCACAGTAACACAGTCAAATCTCACCAGGTTGACAAGTCTGCACAGGAGTGAGCAAGTACAGTATATAATCCAGTGCTCTATTTCATGTCAAAGCATATTAAACAAATATTAGTTCAGATACAATAATGTGCAGTTATATAATGTTAATACGGGTGAATGGAGTAAACAAACTTTTCTTGGACTAACTTTTTGACGGTTTGTTTGCAAGAACATCAAGCAAACATCAGCCATCACGTTTGTATGCCCCCGCAGATATCGCATCTCTGTCGTTTTTGCTTGCTGTAAAGTAATTATTTTCAATCATACATTTAAAACCATTTGAAAATTGAACTTGGAGTTCTCACTTGGCACAGTGTAACAGGAAAAGTCTCATGGCACAATACGTGGCTTCTCCACAGGCACAAATAGTTGTTAAAACAAAATTCCTACCAAAAGCACAGTGTGTTTTGTGAGAAAACGTGACATGTTGGAGAAAAACAAGTATTCTTTTTGCAATCAGCACCCAAAAATTGGTAACACACAGTATTGGATGTCATTCAGCAAAAATTATGCAAGGCAGTGACGTTGATTTGTTTACAGTGCATTTGCCTTAAAAAGGATGTGACTCAATGAATGATATTTGTTCTTTAGGTAAGATATGGCACTGTAATAAAAAAGTGTAATTCACTTGAATTGTTGAGAGCAATAGATTTTAATTCAGTTTGTCACTAGCAGGAGGCCACCATATGGTTGGTCGGTGTGATGCACATTAACCGTGATTCATATTCATGTTGCATAAATAAGTTTTGTTGTTTGTGTTTCCATTGAGGAGAGACAAAACCTGGATAATTAGGAAATGTGAATATGAATAAATAGCTCATTTGCATACAGTCGGTCAACTGCATGCTGTCATTAGTACTCCCTGCTGATGACAAGGTGGAAGAAAGAGAAAAAGTTATATTGCAATGGTGTCATATCTTAAATGAGGTACAAATAATGTAAATCAATTGCAACTGTGTTCATTCTTCCATAATCCTAAAAATATGTAATCAGTCTAATGTTCCAAGAATCTTTTTTTTCATTTTAATCTGCAAAGAAAGACTGGATTTTAGGTGTAAAAATAATCAAATTCAAAGACTGCAAAATGTCATGAATGATAAACCAGTGTCGGTCCATCTGACTCAAAGACACAGGGAAGCTAATCCTGTCCTCAACCAGCCCAGTCACACAGGAACAGGACAGCTTTTGAGTTTTCATTTACCTGGGGACAGCATTGGTTCAGTTTTTCATCAGGCAGTTGTTGAGACCCACTGTGTTGACTACTGAATGCACACAGACTGAAAGAGCACAGAAAGACAAAGGCTGCCTCCCAGTTTTCCTCCTTAGCATCATCCACCAGCAGACACGAGCACAAACAGCATCACTCTGCTTTTGACCGACACCTCAACTTGAATTCAGATGATTTTCTGTGACAGAAAAGTGAAAAGTGACCAGCTGACGAGGTTAACAGAGTCATTGGAAGCACATCTCCATGTCTAGTTTTGACAAGTACGTATGTGTTTTTTATCCCAGTATCTAATAATATCAGTGCATGTAGCATTCTTACATTTTTTTATTTGTGAATATGAATTTGGCGATACACTTTTGCATTAATTTACCTTTCATAATTTTAAACATTATTTAAATTTGCTCTCACAGCTGGCCTAAGCTACATAAACTGGCCTGATGTAGAAAATGACACAGGAAGTGATGCCAAATGCTTTTTTATACAGAAAAAGAAATGTACTTGGTAACATTTGACACAACATGCAGTATATTGACATTTACAGTATTTTACATATGATTATTTCAGTGAGAAATGGGATTTCCATTGCTACAGTATTTGTCTTTTTAAAAAGACAAATTATTTTGTCAGACTTTGTTAGAAATGTGGTGAGTTCTACTGAAAATGCACTGTCACAAGCATCGTTGGTGATTAAGTAATTGAGGGTGAGTCTCACTCCACTCCTGATTCTGCACCATAGGACTTGACTTCAGAAAAAAATTTGTCCAGTTGTGAATGGCCAGAGACTCACAGTGGACCATGTCTTTACCCTCAGCAGGGTGCTGGTACTGTAGGTTTGTGGGAGTGCACCCATGTAGTCCATATGCGTTCTGTGGCCATGGAATCATTGGACCATGTCCCTTGGGGGACCCTCTGGGGTGCTTCTGGAGTGTAGCGTTTGTTGCCCGCTGCTGTGGGTCATTCAGTCTCTGTATGTATGACTGGAAATTGACCTTTGTTCACATTGCTTCAGTACATCACACTTGTTTCCAGTGTGGGTTGCACTTTGTCGGGGCTACTGTACAACCTGCACCAATTCTGTTCATAATTTTTATGAACAGAATATTTAGTCACAGCCCCCTGGCTGTGACCCCCTGGAGGTCCAGCTTGCACTGGGGCAGTTTGCAACTGAGTGTGAAGCAGTGGTGATGAAGATCAGCACCTGCATATCTGAAGCCATTGTTCTCAGCTTGAAAAGGGTAGAATGCACACTCCTGCATGGAGATGAGCTCCTGCCCCAAGTGGAGGACTTCAAGCTTCTTGTTCACGATGGAATGGAGGATGGAGTGTGAGATTGACAGGTGGACTGGTGCAGCATCAGCACTCATGCGGATGCTGTACAGGAGAGAGGAGGGAGCTGAGTCAAAATGCTAAGTTCTCGATTCACCAGTTGATCTACTGTATGTTCCTACCCTCATCTATGGCCAAACAATGGGTAGTGAACAAAAGTACAACATTACAGGTAAAAGTGGTCGAAATTATTTTCTTCTGCAGGGTGGCTGAGCTCTCCTTTAGAGTTAGTATGAGAAGTTTAACCATCTAGGAGGAGCCCAGAGTAGAACTACTGCTCCTCCACATCCAGAGGAACCAGTTGAGGTGTTTCAGGCATGTCCAACTGGGACTTTTTTCTGAACTAAGGTCCCAAGGGGCAAGACTTTGCCTCTCTTTTTGTCTTCAGACATTTCTACAAATACTTTTGAATGTTATTGTCCAATAACATCAATGTTGTGAAACTAAATGTGTGCAGATTTGATGCTCATTGAAAATGCACAGCTGAGGTGGAAACACGAGGAGTCATGGAGCAAACAGTCAACTGCCAACCTTAGACAGCGTTTCCTCCAGTCATTTCAACCTTTAACAAGTGCTTTTGTACAGCTTCAGTGTATGATTTTTGTCTGTTTTTGTGAATTTGTATGTCCTGAATGTAAACCCAGGCTTTTCTAGTTTACATCCAGCCACAACCATCTACCTTTACTGAAGCACAGAGAAATTCAAAGCAACAGTCTGAGTGAAGCACAAATGACCATTGACATGCACGCAGGTGACGCTCATGCACAGACTGGCATCTGTACATACATACATACATACAACTTATTTTTAAGTTTCAGACAATGTAACAGCAAACTTGCCAAATAAATTCATAGAAGTGAGACTGTCTAACAAGCTCTCCAAAGACTTGCAGTAAAAAAGTACAAGCATAGCGTACAAATAATGAAATTCATTTCTGCGCTACAATGCTTCTGTCACATCAGATTAATGGGCTGCTATTCGTCACATCATACATTTCATTTTGGGGCCATTTCATTTTATTTTTTCGTCAGAAGACATCAGTGTTGTAAAATTTGACGAAAATGGGAAAACAGGACATGAAACAGGCAAAGTTCTTTGTTTTTTGTAGAAAATGTTTTGATATTCTGATGTTTACCTTGTACTCTGATGTAAAGGCGGCCTGTGATGCTGTTGCCGTCTCAGGAGATAAAAGCACAAGCAATTTGTACTTGTGATGTTTCTTTAGAAAAACCCTTGACCCTGATCCCTTAAACTGTGAAGGAAAGAGGACACAAATGGAGAGGAGCTGGACAAATGAACAAAAATAAAAACCATGCAGTCATTATGGAGAGCAGGATTAGCTGGTAACATCTCCCTGCAGTGCAGTATGGGTAATCCTGTGCATTTAAAGCAACTGATGACACCTAAAACACCATGTTATTTTGACTTTTATTCATTAGGACACTGTTTTCCAAACTGAGGGTAAGGACCCAAACTGGATAACTGGGCATCTTTATAGGGTATTTATTGATCATTGTCTTGATTATTTAGTTCCTTTTCATTTTTGTTGTTTATGAACTTTTTTTATAATATTGCTTAATTTTTTTCTTATTGTGCTCATTTTTGCTCATTTGGTGAATATTTTGTTCAGTTTTTCATTTTCTTGATTTTTAAATTTCTGCACCCTTTGTGGGTAATTTGTTCATTTTTGTTCACTTTCTTAATAGTTTGTTCATATTTTGATCATATTTGTTCATTTTGTGCATTATTTTTGTCATTTTAATTCATTTTGGTCTCATTTCAGTCAGTTTCTTCATTTATTTTTTCCATTGCCTTGTTCATTTTGTTGATTTAGTGCTTTTTTTTGTTTCATTTTGATTTAATGCTGTGGTTGCAGCATGGAATCAGTATAAACATAATAAATTCAGTGCCCATACTTATACATTTTATTATCTTTTACCTTAAAATACAATGTTATTTGGATATTTGAGTTTTGATGCCAAAAAGATGCATTTTTTCTTTTTTTGGGAGAGGTCTTGAGCCACAAACCTTGGGGAAACACTGCTTTAGGACGTCATTGCTCAGATAAAACCAGGGACAGATGTCACATGATTCAATATGGAGGACAGACCAGAGCTAGACTGACATTTATCCTCTTAAACACTTTCACATATTTAGTTTTTGCCATTTAATTCTATTCTACAGTGGAACATTGTCAGCAAGCTGATTAAAAGTGCACATTTATTTAAAATGGGTCAGAAGTACATGTCAGATTTTGGCACGAGTTCTATTAATTATCAGAAGCTTCGGTACAAACCCGTCTCTGCTCAGAAGCTGTCAGTCAAACCCTAGTGCCTACAAACGCCAACACACACACTGTTTACTCCAGGCAGATCAAGCCGTCTTTCCATCTCTTTTTCTTCGTCTCTGTATTGGTACGATGACGTGGCTGGTGTTTATCGACCAGTTTTGTTCTGTTTGACTTGAAGACAAAGAAACCAGCAGATCCCAGATCAGCTCTGCACAAACTCCCTGAGGTAGAAAACCCTTAGGACTTGAATTTCTAAAAGTCCTCATTAGTGCCAGTCTGTTTTTTTTTTGTTATTGTTGTTGTTGTTTTTTTCCTTTTTTATTTTTGTGAGATTGAGGCTGTGCAGGGGAGAAGAGTTTACAAGCAGTCAAAACATCAGGAATAAAACCACTGCACAGTGGTCACTTTATGTAAAATAACTTGAACCGCCGGTTTAACTAATGTTCTCATGCTGTTTGTGTTTTATTTTCATGATGTAATGCTTGTCATTGGTCTCAGCTTCCTGTTTGTAAATGCCACTTGAGAACACACACAGTTTGAGTGAATGTGTGTTGACAGAAATTGATCTTCAAAAATGTGAATATTAACAGATAGTGCAGTGGTAATAATTCCAACTGGACCTGAACACACCATAAAACACATTTCACATTAGTGAATTTGTGGACTTGATTTTAAATTTTTGTCCCTCCTGGAAGCCTGAGGCCTCACCTACCATCTTGAATTAGATGTCGGCCATATTTGTTCCTATGGAGACCTGTGTGTTTGAGTGTGTGTGTGTGTGTTTGTGTGTGTGTGTGTGTGTGTGCGTGTGTATGGTGTGTGAGGGGAAGGGGAACCTCTGTATGTAGCTTTTTACATAAAAAAGGAGTTTTATGAAGCAGTTTGATGCAGCGTGTCTGCTCATGCCTCATCAGGACTGAGCTGGGTTGGCAGAGAAAGAGGAAAAAAAATTAAATATTATATATATATACAGTATATATATATAATTCTATATTGTGCAGAATATTTATAGGCCTTTTGTGCCAATGAAGTCATGCTCTGCGCTGGTCACACCCAGCACTTTCTACCATGTGATCATTATACATTGTCTTGTACTGATGACCCGTGGTGGATTTGATTGTTTTTTCATGTCAAGTGCATTTTTCGCAATAAATGCCTTTGTTTTAAAATGTGTCTTTTTGTCTGTGCCTGTAGCTTTATAATCAATGTTATATGATATCACACAAACACAACTATCCAATAACACCGGGATTT
Organism: Pseudamia nigra; assembly: GCA_029823295.1. Classification (NCBI taxonomy): domain Eukaryota; kingdom Metazoa; phylum Chordata; class Actinopteri; order Kurtiformes; family Apogonidae; genus Pseudamia; species Pseudamia nigra. The sequence goes on along the minus strand of JAQQAE010003555.1, from coordinate 4,943 downwards.
TATGCATTTTACTATTTAAATGTGAAGGATTATGTATAAATACAGTAAGTACACTGGCATCAAACCGTAATTAAGAAATGAAGCATACAATCAAAATCAACAGAAATATACAAAATAACACTCATCAAATTAATGAAGGAAATGGACAAAACATCCACAAAATGAGCAAAATATCATCAAACTGAACAGATTATTAAACAAAATGAATGATAATGAACAAAACTATCAATTAAATAAATGAAGGAAAGAATAATAAAGAAAATGGTCAAAGATAATAAACATACTCCACAGAATGAGCAAAAATGTGAAATAGGCAACCCAAAATGAACAAAACATTCATTTTATGAATGTTTTGCTCACAAAATAGTGGTCCAAGATTTTTTCAGGCGGGATTATGGTAAATTAAAATTAAAATCTGTGATCGATTTATCAAGATGAAGAGATTGGATCTGGTGATTTCGGACATGTACGGAATCAGTGTCTGCGTAAGTGAAGTGAGTGCGGGGTGGGGGTGGGGGTACAGTAAGATAAGACTTTTTTTATCCCACACTGAGGAAATTCCTTTGCAACAGCAGCAAACAGCTTTAACACCGAATAAATAATAAATAATAGTGCACACATGCAAGTGCAAGTAAATTATATCACATCCACACACACACAAGATAAGAAATAAGGGGCATCAAAGAAGACAAATATTGCATGCAAGATGGGTTATTTACAAACTGCACAGGATCATTTACAGATGGGATTATTTACACAATACAATGGTTAAAGTGCAGAGAGAAACAGGCTTACAGTATATTTAAAATTGTACAGCTCAACTGAGGAAGAGTAGAGTGTCGTATGTATAGGAATGAGTATGTGAGTGTTTTATGAGTGTGGAGTGTATACTGCCCATGTGATATCACTGTGTGGAGTTGTACAGTCTGATGGCTGTGGGGAGGAATGACCTGCGGTAGAGCTCCTTCCTGCACTGTGGATGTAACATTCTGCAGCTGAAGGAGCTACTCAGGGTCCAGAGAATCACAGAGTAATCACATGAATGAGTCATCATGGTGACACGTAAAAATGCCCTTTTCACACGGTAACATTTCAAACTGTAATGGATGTTCTGGACATTTGATTCCTTCATAAAATCATGGAAATCCTTCAATGTTAGATCAAAACCAGCTGTCCGCCAGTTTCCCCTCCATCATGGTGCAGTGAAGTTTAGTGTTTCCTATGTCCGCCCCTTCTACATTTTGATTGGCCGGCACAAAAAAACACAGTGCGCTGGCTTTCACATTTTCCCTGAATATGTCATCAAAATCCATTCATTACTTTTTCAGTAATCTTGCTGACTAACTAACTAACTAACTAACTAACAGACAGACAAACACCAGCAAAAACATAAGCCCTGCCACTCCTTGGCACAGATAAAAATGAACAAAATACTCAATGAAAATTAATTAAGTGGCTTCCGAACCTAAGTTTGGGAAATGCTGCTCTAATACATTCTAAGCACATTATGTGTCTAGTCATTAGGAGTGTACAGAGGCTCCTTGAAGGCTTCATTCTCAGAATCATATTATATCCAGGTCTAATTATAATGATCTGCACTCACAATATGCTCATTATGAGTTTATGGATTCCTGTGAGGAACACTGCACCTCCAGCTATGTGATATTACACTACTGATTATCACAGGGAGACAGCCCGTAAAGGACATTTAACCAGCAGGATACATTATGCACCTATAACAGCCAAACAGGTCAAATTTACCCAGTGACCATTCTCATCTGCAGTTATATTAAACAACTCTAAACACAAAAGAATATCTCAAGTGATAACCTGGCGTTAAACATCAGCTATGTTTTGGGCTTTTTAAGAACAGTAGGTGCTTTACAAGGACATCAGCATAAATCATTCTCCCAAATCTAGAAAACAGGAAATCTGATGTAAAAACTCCAACGTCTCACCTGAAGGAGAAAAAGACAGTCCCTTCTTACATACTGTAACTAGACCTGGAACAAGCTATTTGGATTTTTGGATTTTTATTTATTATATCAAAACTACACAGTCATCATTCTCAGTCAGGCCACCAGGACTGATCAGAACCAGCAGGACCACTGAAACCATCCTGGAATAATGTGCCAACATGACAGAATTTATGGCACAGACAGGAAAAGCTTGTGGTGAATAGCAGCTTATTTCCATTGAAAGCAACAGACGCTGAAACATCCATTTTGACAGGAGTCTGAATGTCTCACATTCCAGGGGTGTGAGAATTAAATAACTACTTTAAAGAGGTTACAAAATGTCTCCTTTGAAATGTACTGTATAAAAAATAGAAATACTGTATGAGGGTAAATTTGACCCTTTGGCTGTTGTAGTGGTAAACTAATTTGAGTTACAAGAAAATACATACACTCAATGATTTAATTTATATAGAAAACATTTAAAAATATGAACGGTAAAAAAAACAACATAATTTTAAGCATCTGTGGGTAAATTTGACCAATTGGTTGCTCTTGTGGTAAACAACCTTAAGTTAAAAGAAAATAAATTAACTGGGATAACTTGACTTACAGGGATTGCATTCAACAATACGGGATGTAAAATGAGAATTTTAAAAAGGCTTGGGTAAATTTGACGCACTGGCTGTTCTAGTCTTGCACAAACTTGAATTAAAATGAAATATATGCATTGGAATAAGTGGATTTATATGAACTATATTTAACAAAATGGAGTTTAAACATTATGTTAAACAGCTGTGGGTAAATTTGACCCATCAGTTGCTCTATTGGTAAACAACCTTATGTACGGTAAAAAGAAAATAAATCCAATGGGATAAGTTGATTTCCATGGACTATATTCAATAATATGTGGTGTGATCATTTTAAACAGCTGTGGGTATATTTGACCCATTGTTGTTTCTAGTGTTAAACTTGGATTCAAAGAAAATAGAATCATTGTAATTACTGGATTTACATGAACTATTTTTGCAATATGGAGTATAAAACAAAGCCATTTTAAACATCTGTCGGTAAATTTGACACACTGGCTGTTCTAGTGGTAAACAACCTTGAGTTAAAAGAAAATAACTTGAAAAAACTTGATTTACATGGACTACATTCAACAACATGGAGTGTAAAACAAGATCATTTTAAACAGCTGTGGGTAAATTTGACCCATTGGCTGTTCTGGTGTTAAAAATAGAGCAGGCAGCCTCCCTCTTTGCTGTGGCTCTCCATCATTCCTCTGTCTGCCATGTGTTCTCATGCCAGCCCTGGTGTGGATGAGGTGTGTAATTGGTAATTCAGCAGGACTCTCCTTAAATGACAGCCTCATCTCTGCAGCAGCCCGCTGCGTCTCCAGTGATCACCTCCATTTGCATTTAGAGTGATGAGCAAAAGGTGACAAGGCTATGACAGCTATCTGCAATGTAAGTGCTCAGAGAAAAAACTTGACTCTAACTCAAGCTGCCAGATTTAAGGGGAGCAAGACGGAGATTCTTCAGATTTGTGCAGTGTAGAAATACCGCTTAAAAAAAGAAATAATTTCTTATCCAGAGGTTCTAACATCCAGACAATGTATTTGTGCATACACACTAGCACACACATACACACACTTCTGCAGACAGTTTGATGTAGCTACCTATAGGTGTAAATTTCAAGGCGGAACGTGAGGATTTGCCTTCTAAATATATTGCTAAGTCCATTTTCTCCTGACAAAACCATAAAAATTCATGGGGTTTACCAGTTATTTGTGAATTTAGGTGACATGTAACTTTTGAGTCACTAAAAAAACGTTCACACAAATAATGGCATTACAGAAATGTTGTGGCTCATTTTAGTTATTGTTCTGGTTGGGGTTTTTTTTCATTTCAATTAATTTGTTAATTATTTTCTTGTTTACTGTATTCCATTTACTTATTTTTTGGATCACTGCAAATGTTAGTTCATTTAGTGCAGTGTTCTTTTGTCTTCTTAGTGTAGGTGATGCCAGGAACACTGACTCACCAGTGACACTGACCCATGTGCAAAATTGCACATGGGTATTGCATGTGTCATTCATGTACATTCTATGGTTCGTGTAGTGTAGTTGATAAGCTGCTAGGGCAGTCTGAGGGCCGCAGAGGAGACTCCTCTCAATAACTCCCTGCTGCTTTGATATATGTTCAATCAGATGACATGCCTTCAGTTCTATACTCCTCCATATGGATACTGAATCACACACATTTTGCATCAGACTTAGGAGACAGTAGCTGTTTCCTATCTCCAATGCCCATAGACACAGAGGGATCAGCCTGCCCTGCCTTGTGGAGGTCTTATTCTGTGCAGTCTCACCCTCAGGCGCCCTTCATGTGACTCAGAGGTGGCACACAGACAGGCAGACAGACAGCTCTGGCGTAAAGAGGAGAGTGATGCTGATCGATTCCCTGCAGCACCTAGCAATAGGACACCCTGAGGTGAAATGTTTCACCACAGCAAACTGAGCAGATGTGTGTTCAGGAACTTTTCACTGCTCTCCAGGTGGCTGAACCTCTGGGTAAGAAGCAAGGGCGTAGATTTTGAGTACTGAGGCATTTTATTCAGGCATCTCTGGATTTTTTGAGCATCTTATACTACATTTTCTGTGTTCTGATGAATTGCTAAAGCATAAATTTGTGCCTTTCTGTATGTTAATGGTAATTGTGCATCAACATGAGCAAAGATGAAGAAAAATTTAATTAAGATTAGAAAAACTCATCATAGCATCTACAATTTTACTGTAAATAAATCCATAATCTTGTTAAATTTACTCTGCAAATATAAAATGAAACTGAACATTTCTTCATTTTTATGTTATGAATGACAAATTAACCAACAAAATAACCAGGAAGAGACACAAAAAAAACCCCCAAAACTATTAACCTTGGATTTAAACTGTTTTTACTGCAAGGACAAATGCATGTTCCGAAG
>JAQQAE010003554.1:0-20031 GCA_029823295.1 Pseudamia nigra | reverse complement strand
GTCCAAAATTGATGATAAGATGAGAAGAAAACTGGCCAGGGAGGCTGCCAAGAGGCCGACAGCAACATTGAAGGAGCGCTGTAATAAAAGCCAAAGGTGCTGCAACAAAGTATTGGTTTAAGGGTGTGCAAATTTATGCAACCAGGTTGTTTTAAGTTTTTTATTTTTTATTTTTCCCCCTTAGAGGTTTTAGTTTGCTTTTCAATTGTGTGGTACAGGTTATAGATCACATTGAAGGTGGAAAAAGGTGTGAAATTAATTATTTATCTTGGTGTCAATTTCTTACATCAGAAAAACCTAGCATTTGAACAGGGGTGTGTAGTCTTTTTATATCCACTGTATAGTCTTCCCTTTCACAAGCAGCAACATTTTATCTGGGAGACGGAGTCTAACTGACCCTTAGAGAGACAGAAACACCACAAAACACTGGTAGATTCTGTCTCTCCATTCATTACACCAACAGGGAACCAGCACGGTTTCAATTCCAGAACCTGCTTATGAACTCATTCAAAACCTGGAACTTTGGCTCCCAGCTGGAACCAAAACACTGAATGTCCTTTTATGAACCAAAGTCATTTCTACAGGTTAATTGGATGGTGGTGAAGTGGAAATTTGAGACAGAGGTTTATTTAAATACACTGAGAAATATTAGCAAACTAAAATATACTCTAAGAATTAGTTGAACGACAAAAGATGTCATAATGTTTTGCTGTATGTGCTAATAAGATGTCATGTTATGGTCTGTCTTTGACTCACTATTCATGACATGTTCCTAATTAGAACAGCTGAACTCCAAACCTGGATAAATGCAGACTGGTTCGCTACAGTGACCAAAGGCTCCAGGGAACCAAGACTCAGAATTAATTTCAATACATATTTCAGCCTAAAAGGTGACCTAAAGGCACTATGCTGATCAGCTGTGTTCAGGGTTAAGATGTTATTTACACTTCAGTGTAGATCATCATCATCCCTGTCCACAAAAGCTTGGACCACAGGACCCAGTGGTTAGCGGCCCACTGCGTTGTCATTTGAGGGGCATGTACAGTATGTATTGTAGAAGTCCAAGGAAGCGCATTGTGCTCGAAACGTCACTGTGCATTACATTTTGAAAATGGGAGCTGATGGTGTGCAGAGTTTAGCTTTCTTACACTTTTGTCAGGTTATTTCATCCAGCACCCAGACAACTGCCAGCAAGGATGGGTATGTCTTTTTTCTTTATGCCTCGTCTCATCGAGACCACTTTCACCTTTTCCCTCACCATCTAGTTAGCAGCAGCATTTTTCAAGGACAATGGTAGGCTGCAGCATCATTCATCATTCACTCCATTGAGAAAGTAATGGACTGCAATTCACCATCCCTTAAGGACCTATACAACCTCTTGGAAACAAACCTTTAGAAATAATCCCCCTGGGCAGGAGGCTTCACTTTCTCCCCCTCTCCTCATGAGGCTAAGATCCCCAATGACCCATTCAACATGGAAAATAAGAGTAGTATTAAGGCACTTCTCGCCCCTGGACTCCATAAACATTCCCTGAATTCTTTTGTGTTCTTTTTGCACATGTCTACATTTGTACAAACCTGTGCAAACTACATTTTTTCATTCATTATTTGCAGATAACAGATTTCTTCTTGTATGTCCTTCCAGATTCAATGCCACATTGTTTCTAATTTTATTATGGTTATTTCATCGTGCTTGCATCCATTTTGTAATTCTCAACTTTTGGTTGAAAGTACTGGTTTTTACCTCCAGTTTCACAATTCTGCTTGTTTTTTGTTATTATTTGTACTTTCTTAGATTTTTATCTTCACTGTTTATTGTATGCAACTTCATATCGGGGCAAATTTCTCAAATTGTGAAAAATATATGCAATAAGCCTGTTTCTGATGTTGATTCTGATTTTTTGTCTTTCCCATGTTAACAAAATTGATTTGTAACAACAGCATTACATCAAAAATATTCTCATATTATAACTAAATAAACTACTATAAGCATGAAGCTGGTTATATGTTGTGTTCAGGAATGAGTCCTGAAAATATCATTATACCTGGTGCTCTGATATTTACTTAATCTTTGCAGTCAGTTTCATAATAAACATGAATTTCCCATGAGGGAGAACTAAAGTTTATTCTATTCTATTTAAAACCTCATAAACGTGCAATAGCAACATATTTCCTCTGGATGTCACTCTTGTCCCATTTCAGCTAAACAATGTGAAGCATTTCTGCTCAGGGACAATTAAGTCACTTTTTTCATTCTTCTTTTCCTTTTTTTAAAATTCCATTTTCAATGTGTTATGGAATTGCATAAGTGGTTGCCACTGCTGGAGATTACCCACCTGGTAAAGTAGTTTCTGCCATATTTCAGCCAGTGGTCCTTAAGAATACCTTCTACGCTCTGCCTTCTGGTGGCCAGAATGGACAGCCACGCCAGCACGGCCCAAAGCCCATCCTTTTCACGGATATGGTCTCCACCTGATACGTTTAAAATGAATGAATAGGAGAGAGTGACATGGGATGCTTTGGAAATCTGATTTCACTGTCTGCACGACGAGTAGTTAAATTAAACTTTAGACCACCCCCACCCCCTCAGCCCCAATAAAACTGTTTAAAACCATTGAAAGTTTCCAGTATGTTCACTGTTACCTACATCACATAATTAATGCCATTTCAGTTCTTTTAAGCTATTATTTTCATCATTTTGATCAATTGTTACATTTTTGTTCATACCCTTGATTATTTTGTTCATATTTTTCAATGGCTTGTTTATTTTATTCATTTTCTGAAACCTTTTGTTCAGTTTGGGGATTATGTTGTTCATTTTTAATATTTGTTTATTTTGTTCTCTGTTTTATTCATTTTTCCATTTTGGTAAATTTGTGATCACTTATTTTCTTTATATTTTTGCTAATTTTTTACAACTTGATATTTTATTTTGTCTTGTTCTGTTCACTTTTTTCTTCCGTCATAATTTAGGTATAAAAGGCACAAACGAATGCATTGAGAAAATACCGGAACTCTGAAAATGAAGTGTGATTTCCTGTTGAGCACTCGCACTGAGAAGATCCAGACAAATGTCCCCCTAGTGTTAAAATAAAACCTATGTCCTTGCACAGTATACAACACCTACATGTCAGAGGAGCCTCTTAGATGTGTAGTACCTGTACCAAAACTTTCTTCTCCACACAAAGAGAGTCGACCTGCATCCATTAAGTTTCCAAAGAACTTCCACCCTGTGGGAGTTTCATATAGCTCTATTTTTGTTGCCTTGGCTACTCTGCAGAAAATAAAATGGAGGAATCCTTAAAAGCAATAGAGTCAAACAATGAGAAAATACTCTGTATGTGTTTCCTATAACACCATTACTTAACAGTCTTCGAGAATCTATATTTACTGTATGTTTAACTTGCAGCAGCTCATTTGTGAAGAGAAAGCCAGGTCATAGATTTACCTGTCCAAAGCTGCACTTGTGGGCATGCTGCGGGCAAAGCCTCTCACCCCTGTTTGCTGAAAGTATGGGATGCAGAAGATGTTGTCAGCGATCACAGCCACAGAGTCAGACGGGGTGACGAAGAAGCTGTGCTTACCCAGGATCATGTTGCGGTCCTAGAAAGTCAGCACACAGACAGATTAGAAGTCCAGGCATGTGAACCAACATCAGATTCCTTGATGTATAAAGTATTTGTTGCGACATAACACCGGATATACAGTGCTGAATAAAACCATTTGACTCATTCCTGATTATTTTTCCTATTTTTGTCAGACGTACATGTTTCAGATCATCAAACAAATTTTAATATTAGACAAAGATAATATTTTTAAATAAATGTATTCATTAAGGGGGAAAAAAGCTGCCCAAACATACATGTCCCACCCTTGGCGGCAACAACTGCAATCAAACTTGTGTGATAATTGCCAATGAGACTTTCAGATCACTGTGGAGTAATTTTGGTCCTCTCTTCTCTGCAGAATTGTCTTAATTCAGCTACATTCGGGGCTTTTGACCCTGAGCGGCCTATTCAAGGTCATCAATCAATCAATCAACTTTATTTATAGAGCACTTTAAAAATAACCACAGCTGAAACAAAATGCTGTACATGAGGGGAAAATAATATCTAATACATAAAAAACAAGCAATAACTCAAAAAATAAAAACAATAAAATACAACTAAAAGTTCAATCATACAATAAAAAAGGTCAGATAATTAAAACAACAAGTAATAAAACTAATATAAAATTCATACAATAAGAGCAAATGAAATCAATGTCTCATGCTGGAGCAAAGGCCAAGGAGTAAAAATGGGTTTTAAGATAAGTTTTAAAATGGACAGTGAAGGTCATGCCACAGCATTTTGATCAGATTTAACCCCAGACTTTGATTAGGCCAGTCCAAAACTTCTTTTTTTTTTTTTTGAGCCATTCAGAGCTGGGCATAGCAAATGGTCCAGGACCTGAAGCAGCAAAGCAGCCCCCGACCATCACGTACCACCAACACGTTTGACTGTTGGTACGATGCTGTGTGAGTTTTACTTGAGATGTAACTGGACACAAACCTTCCGACAAGTTCAGCTTTTGTCTCGTTAGTCCACAGAATTTCCTAAAATCTTGGGGGATCATCAAAATGTTTTTTGTCAAATGTGTGGACAATCCTTTGTGTTCTTTTTAGTCTGCAGTATTTTTTCACCTTTGAACTCTCCAGTGGATGACATTTTGTCCAGTGTCTTCCTTATTGTTGAATCATGAACATTGACCTTAACCGAGGTAAGGGAGAGCTGTAGTCTACAGATTTTGTTCTGTGTTCTTTTGTGGGCTCCTGGCTGAGTCGTCGATGTGTTGGTTGGCCAGAAACCACTGTTACAAGTTGTCTTTGTTTGTGGATAATGGATCCCAGCTTGGTTTGCTGGAGTCCAAAAAAAAAAAGCCTTGGAAATGGCTTTGCAACCTTTTTCAGACTGATAGATGTCAGTTTTATTTCTTATCTGTTCTTAAATTTCTTTAGATCATGTCATCATTTCTTCCTTTTTGACATCTTTTAACCTAGTTCAGATTGTTCTATTTAAGTGATTTTTTTAATCCAACAGGTCAGTTATCAGGCCTAGTGGGAATGTACCTTTACAAAAAATGTGACTAGTCGCAGTTACATGCAATTCATGATTTAACAAATACTTGGGGTAAATTCTTTTTCACACAGGGCCAGGCAAGTTTGTTTTTTTTTGCAATGCATATTATATTTACTTATCTTTATCTAATATTGACATTTTTTGATGAGCTGAAATGTTTAAGTGTGAAAAATATGCAAAAAGAAAAAAAAGAAATTGGGAAGGTGCAAATACTTTTTCATGATGCACAGAAACACACCCCATCACCATCAAATGCGGCCCCAAAATCATACTGTCCGTCTCTTATGCTTTCAACCAGATCTGCAGCATAGGTGGGGTTGGGGTCTGGATGTTGACCCCCAAAATCTTCCAATGGGACACAGTTAATGACGGCGTTTGCAGGACAGCCCAACTCCTCACAGAGTATTCGCTTCACATAGGGACCAGTCACTGAAGAGGGGACAAAGACACAAATAAGAGAAGACAGTGATGAATTATGGTGCTGTGCAAGAACAAAGTGCTCAACAAACTATGAAACTGAAAAAAATGCTTTAAAGTTCTAATCTGCCTAAAGTTTTGTGAATTTGTCTTCATTTTCTTTTATGTTCTGTTCGCTTTACCTTGATATTGTCAATTTTTTGTTAATGTTCTTGATTATTTTGTTTATTTTACTCCTTATTTTTGTAATTTTTTGTTTGTTTTCTGGACTATTTCTTAATTTTTGTTAATCCTCTTGATTATTTTGTTAATTATGCTTCTTATCTAGTTCATCTTCTTGACTAGTTTGTCTATTTTCTCTACTTTACTTCTTATTTTTCTAATTGAATGTTTATTTTCCACCAAAACACCAGGGTAACACAAAGCCGAGGTGTTGTAATTCACTGACTTCTTGTCTTTTGCTTTCGGTTTTGCCTACAAATTACAAATTTCACACCATTCTCCCAAAAAATGGAACAGCTGAATTAAGGACACAAAATAAATCAGTCATGGTCCAACTCTACTTAAGAATGAGTTACTGCACTTTGCATTTGTAGGCCCGTCAAATTTATTCTGTCATTATAGAAAGTTGGACTTCTGGCATATTTAGATCATATTTACTAATAGTTTGCATAGAAACCTAAGTAACATACTGTATAATATAAATGCCTAACTGAAATTTGTCAAGCATTGTTTTGAGTAATATTGCAATATGGCTTTAGACAATTTAGTGCAGTCTTAATTTCCACAGCACCCTTTTTATTTCCATTTGTCACTTGGGTCTCATGTAATAAACATTATTTCCTGTTGTAATCAAACTACGTACAGTACAAAACATAAACGACTAAGTGCTGAACAACAATTTTTTTAGATTTTACATTAACACTCTTACAGGGTGTGTGCTAATTAGCTCAAATAAAAACCATTTCAGTGTTTTGGTGTTGTGGTGTGGATGTGTGAGGGATCCAACCTTGAGGTTCAGTTTCAGTGTTTGGGGACACTCTAAATAGCTTTAGTAACCCAATCATTACAAATGACTTTGAAGTTCCAGCAACGGCTTCTCCCATCTCCATCACTTCAACAAAACCATCAACTAGACTTTATAAAAGGTTGGAACGCAATCGTCAGGTGTCTTTCAGATTATGTCAGTGTTGGTGGTGTTACTGGTGGTATTGCATCAGAGATTTTGCCGCGTCATTCACCTTTAATTTGGCAAAGACATCATGCAAACATGTCAGACATGAACATCATGACGATGTTGTTTTTCTAAGAACACATGACTCATTTAGAAAAAAACAGATACCCCCGGGACAGATTCCTAGAACAGTCTCTCTAAAAACAGCTTTGTTTTTTTCTGATTTAGAAAAGAGAGATATTGTACAAGCAGAGAGAAATATCTATGAAAAATCTGTCAGACACAATACAAGGTTCTCATGTTCTACATCATTTAAAATCTGTTAATATACAATGTTTACTTAATTCGTTAACAGTGGGACAGAAGCATGCAAATAATAAATGCTTCCTCACCTCCATGCATGGCATCCACTCGTATTTTGATGTGATTCTTGCCAGAGAGAAGCTCTTTTAGAGCAGCAAAGTCAAAAATGTTCCTCAACAGATTAGCGTAGGATTCCACAGAGTCCACAATTTCCACTAAACAAAACAAAACAGGAGAATAAGTTACATATAATGAATCAAGCCGCTAGATTTAATGAGGAAGGCCATTGAAGATCAAATGAAAAAATATTGTGGACTTTGCAGCTCAGTTTTGCTTGTAAGTAATGAATCATACAATTATACAGTGTAAAACTTAGAATTACAACAAACTAATATGATTTCTACAACACTTGTGAATTTTGCTCCTACATGAATAAAATACTGACAGTGATGTAAGAAAACATGTCTTAGTGCATGTGACTCATGCCTGAGGGCCCGTATTTCCCCTCTTTTAGCTTTTGTGTTCTGTCCTAGATTAAAGTGCACATACTGATGTTAGATTTCACCTGTAAAGGGCTTGAACTTGTTCTCCAGATCAAATGTCTGTTTGCCCAGTGTTGTCAGATCCACTCGGAGTCCAGGGCAAATGGCAAACTCCTCAATGCTTCTGCTGATCTGGAAGATCTTGCTGGTGATGACTTCCTTTGCTGGGCCTGAATGCAAGAAACACTTGTGTACCACATTTAGATTTTCTAAAAATGCATTCAATTTAACATACAAGTCCATACATTTAATATAGTGATGACAGTATTTGTGTTGTCAAATTTAACACAGTTCAATTTTGTCCTACACTTTATGTCCAGACAAAGTCCTCAGTACTGTATCCATGCCACATATCTGCCTGAGGTCCTGTCCAGCCTTGTTAAATGTCTTTCTGACTTCTGTAATACTATTTTTCACTTGGCTGATGCCTGTGCATGCTTCCCCCTCTCCAGTTACCATACCTCCATTTGCAGTGTTGAACTGAATGCCAAAGTCTCCATCAGGTCCACCAGGGTTATGGCTGGCAGTGAGGATGATGCCTCCAATGGCTTTGTATTTCCTGATCACACAGGAGATGGCCGGCGTGGACATTATCCCATGGTGTCCGATGATCAGACGACCCACCTGAGGAAATGTCACACAGGTGTGGGAGAGTTGGCCAGTGTGATTGTTTGTGTCTTAATTTATCTGAGGGATCCCATAAAATATCAGGTTTGTGTTTCATGCCACTTCCCAAGAGTAACAAGGACTAGAATTTCATTTAATGAACAGCACTTATGGCACATCAAGAGCTGGCTCTGCCATGTGTAAGTGTATTTTATATCCCGTAAATATATTTTCTGCCAATGAAAGTGTCAGAAGTTCAAAGATTATGCAATTTAAGCCCTGGGCCCACAGGCGAGCTCATTAGTGGTGATGGCAGGTGGGTTCAAAACAAAACATGACTCAAATGTTTCTGCTCAAAACAGCAACAAGACAAGACAACAAGACAGACGGGCTGAGGCTGCATCAGTGGTAAACTGGTTCAATGAAAGACAGATGGTAATCATTCTTTAATTTGTCTAAAACCTGTCTTGTTTTACTGTTACATTCAGTCTCTAGCATTGATTTGCAGCCTGATTGTTTTTGAGGCCGCATCTACTCAAACTAATTTGTTTACACTATTGTGCAAAGGTTTTCCTTACATTCATATATTGAATAATGTTATATCTTCTTCTTCTTCTCCTTTCGGCTGCTCCCCTCAGGGGTCGCCACAGCGAAATACCAATGATTCGCATGTTTGATCTGGCATAGGTTTTTTACGTCGGATGTTATATATGTTATTTATATAGTGTTTTACAATAACCTGTAGTGTTTTACAAAAATTAAACAACACTAAGAACACACAGCATGAAAACAATTACATACTCAGTTTTTCTTTATTGTAGAAACCTACACCATTATTATCCATCATTATTTATTATAACAGGCTAATGATTTACACAATCAGTTGCAGATTTTCTTGCAACTGATATTAAATATTTCATATACAATTTTCAACATTAATACTTAAATGATTAGCTACTGTATGTTATAAACCCCACACTTCGGAACTTTCATGTGTTGTCTACAATAACTAAATATATCAGTGATTCCTAGATAAATGACAACGCTTTCTAGCAAGTCATGCTCTTTTGTCTCTGTTTCATGTGCATATTTTCAATAAGGCATAAACACACACACACACACACACACACACAAATCTACTGTTTATTGTCTCCTTTGTTCATTGCAGCCAGACTACAGATGACACAGCGATCCAGGTGTCAGGACAGGTGACACTGTCACGAATGTGCAAAGACTGACACATTTCTCAACGTGGACACCCACAGCATGCGCACACAAACAAAACCACTGCGAGGGAAAGTCAATCCACACTCATGACATGGACACTGACCCCATTTGCAGCTGCCATCTGCACAATGACTGCGATAGCTGTGCGGTTGAAGTAGCGTCCATCTCCTCCTACCACAACTGTTGATCCCTGGCGGTCGCGCAGGTCAATGGACGAGAAAATACTCTGGATGAAGTTCTGCAGATAGTTCCTTCTGGACTGAAACACATAAACCTTTTTCCTCAGTCCGCTTGTGCCTGGCCTCTGGTCGGGGTAAGGGGCTGTAGGGATAGTTACCACCTGCAGAGGACTGTTGTCCATTGTATCAGACTGAAGAGTGAACCTAAAGCTGCAGTGTAGAGGCCTGGGGAACCTGCAGTTTGGAGGGAAATCCCCAGTCAGTTGGCATGGGGGGAAGAGGCACAGAATGGGAGGGCACAAACTTGGCTCCTCCCATTATTCGCCACGGCCTGAAAGCACAGAGTTACAGGGGACCTTCTAAGGCCCAAAATAACCTTTCAGACCAGTGTGTGGGTGTGCAGAGCAAGGGAAGGGTAACTAAAGGCGCTCCTTCACACATGTGCAGGGAGATCACTGTCAAGTCTGCAGGCCTCACCACGAAAAAGTGAGTGGGTGGGTGTGACTGGATGGAAGGTGTTATAGGAGCAACTTATCCATGTGTGAAGGGCTGAAGGTGCGTACGGGGAAAATGATGTGCAAAAAGAAAGTAGGAGTATCTCATCTAAGGTGTACTCTGCACTATTTTAGGAGAGGATATTGATTGATCCTTAAAGATAAAGGTGAGAGCAGGATGTGAGAGGAGAAATTATCAAGTACATTAGAAGGAAATGGTTACAGAGAAATATGTGGCTCTAAGTATATATTTACAAAACAAATTTGGCACATCTAATTATACATGCAGCATGAAATCAGTGTGGAGGCAGAACGACACTGCCCTCTAAAGTTTATTGGCGCTGCCTTACAATGCAATTCAAAAAGTGTGGTCAAACAACTGAAAGCAGCACTCAGGACATAATAGGTGCATTGATTTGTGTACTAGACACTGGGGTCGTAACGCAGTGAGCAGTTTTTTTGCCCCAAGGTAACATTACTTGATGTTTAATCTTTATGTTTGTTTACACTGAAGGACCATCATGTTCCTGGTCAATGTCAGGGCCTGAAGCAATCGACCATTCATCCACAACAAAGAAACAATTTACTGTGGGTCCAATACGTTTCATAGAAGGTGTTCATCATGCCTTCCGAGAGGGACAATAACGCCTCAATGTCATACAACCCCATTATTGAAAAGTTCAGCCAGGTTAAAATAATAATAATAATAATAATAATAACACTAATAATAATAATAATAATAATGCAGCTCTATTGAAATTCACTTTGACTTGCATTTTATTGTATATAGTGTGAACACAACTCATGTATTGTCCCGTTAACTTACTTTTATTTGAATGAATACAGCTCTCCCACAATTTTGGGTCTGCTACAAATGACTGGCCAGTGGAATTTTTAAAAAACTCTTTTTTAAAAAAATGTGACCAGAAAAAAATGTGAAACATTCCGTGTTCATACTGAATCACAAAACACAAGTCAAGGTAATTTTTTGATGTGTGGTATTAATTTTTATTTTGTATTTTTTCCACTTGGTTGAACTTACAGTATTTTCTTATATAGCTTAGTGCCATAATACATTCAGATGATTGATTTAACAGTAAATGCATTGGTATGTGAAGATGAACACACTGTAGGAGAGTCAATGTGACTCATTATGGAATCTGTACACATGGTTGTATATTGTTACTTCTGCTAATGAGGTTATGTTTAAGTTAGAAACATTACTTAAAAAGTTATAAGTGGATTATGATGAAATTTTCAGGAGAGCTTGAAAATGATATACGGACCAATGGATAAGGTTTTGGGGGTGATCTGGATCACATTCTGGATTCGTCATCATTGCAAGATAGGGCAAATGGAATGAGATGCTTGGCAGAGGTCTGTGCTCTCTGAATGCTTTTCAGTAATACAGTTCTTATTGTTTTTAAAAATCTCAAATCATCCCAAACACAACATAGAGTAACATTTCTCTGCAGATCTACTTTAGCAGATCTACTTTAGTGTCCTATGCGTCTTAATCTACTGAGAATGCACTGCTCTCCCTCCTGACCTTCAAACCCTACCAGTCTAAATGCATTCCCTAAGCTGTCCAGCAGGGGTTGCTATGTAACGCTGGTTTGTTCAAGATCATTCTGAGTACAGGTTTCAAGTGCTGTTTCACACCAAGAGGCCTGCCTCAGATGAAGCTGCTGTGAAGGAGGCAGCGCTGTGAGAAGCTGGAGGGTGGACAGAGATCTGGGTGAATCTGAGGCAGGAGGAGGCCCTGCGTCCGGGTCTCCACTGGATCCCCCTCCTCCGCTCTGAACGACCCTTTGGCCTCAGGTGGAAGTATCGTCCGTTCAGGTTGGTGTCTCCACAGGCGTTGAACCACCAGCCACCTGAAGAAGACAGGTGAAAAGTAACACAGTACATTTACTCAAGTATGGTAGTAGTTACCTTTGACTTTGAAAATTATGACATACTGTAGTGATCAATGGTGGTAAGACTAAACAGAAACACTACTCAAGTAAAAGTATTGTTACTTTAATATTATTTTGACTCAAGTAGAATTACTCATAAATATATTTACTTGAGTAAAAGTAAAAGAGTATCTCAAAAAAACAAAAAACACTACTCAAGTACTGAGTAACTATATAGAGTGGAATTTATTACAGCCTAATATATTATGCTCAAACAGCTATTTTGATTTTATTGCTTATTTAGCTCATTTTTGTTCAATTTCTCAGTTGTGTTGCGTATTTGGCATTTTGTTCGTTTTTTGTCCTTTTTCTGATTAAGTTTGTAAATTTGCGTTCATTAGTGCTTTCTATGCTTGCTGTTGTTGAGGTTCTTTGATTACTTTGTTCATTTTTTGTTCATTTTGTTGCTTATTCTGTTCATTTTTTGTTCACTTGAAGACAGACAAGCTGGAGTATCCGTGCTACATGGTGATAATGATATTTTGAAAAATATTAAATTATCTAATGTTTCTCAAAGATTTAGATTCTATAGACTTACTTGCACTAGATCCGGGAACGTGACAACTTAAAATAGTTTTCCAACTATAAATCCCCTCAAAGTTATCAGGCTAGAGTTTCAGACTGGCTGTACATAACAAAATCAATGTTTATAAAAAAGAAAAAGACAGAATAAAGGCTCTTTTAGCCCCAACAAATCTGAGTTAAACTCATTAAATCATATATGATTAAACTTCACCAATTTCATTAGCAAAAGTCTAATTATTGTCTAACTGATGGAAATATAAACACAAGAAAATATAAGTCTTTTACTCATTTTAAAGTAACTGATTTAAGTAAATTTGAATGTACACCTATTTTTTATTGCACTAGGCTTGACTAATTCAATTTAAATGTAGTGAGAGTGAAAAAGTTTTTTTTTCCTGAAATTTCTTTAAAAGTTAATTAAATTATTTAACATTACTCAGTGAATTTAACTACATTTAAGTTAGATATTTAGGTTCTGGAGATTTACAAAAGAGATCCAGGAATGTGATAAATAAAATAAAAACTGCTTTCCAGCTGTCAATCTAGTCAAAGTTATCACCTTATATTTAACCAGTCACAAGGAACAAGTGAGTACGTGATCTAAAACTTAACTCTTTCATTGTGTTGCATGATTCTACATTGCTGTTCTCCTGATGTACCTGAACGCCTCTTTTCAGACACTACACACTGCAAACTCAACCTCTTTCTGACGTTTCAAGCTCATTCAGTTCAACTCGTAACAAGAGAAAAACAAAAACATATGTTAAAAGTAAAAGTACATGTGATGTAAGAAGGTTCTACATCACATGTACTTTGTGAACTAAATGCTAGATGAATCCACTGTACCTGCGTAAATCTGGGCACAGTTGGAGTTGCGATGGTTGTCATTGTCTCGGTCTTTGGTGGAGAACATCATGCCTGTGTGGTTACTCATGGGGTCAGGCAGATGTCCAGACAGATGCCTGAGATAAATGGTATAGTTGCTGTCTGGCCCATCGAGATAAAATCTGTATTTAATCAAATGCCTGTTCTGTTTCCAATCTTCCAGCTGGATGTGAAGGACAGAGTTGCCCTGAGCAGCGAGTGAGTGGATCTTCCTGAGACCAAGCCAAAACTCCCCTGTGAAAAGAGATCACAGAGAAACCCACAGCTGACATGGTTATAGAACAACCTCTGACAAGTGATGCACACAAATAAGTATCCAGATGCTACACTTAAGGCAGTATTTCCCAGACTTATAGGGTAATGTCTTCCATTTTTATTGGTTTGCCAACTTATGTAATACATTTTTGTTAATTAATTTAGCATTTTGACTCATCTTGTTAATTTGCTCCTTGTTTACAGTATATTTTGTTTGTGTTTTGTATTTCTTTATTTTTATGTATCATTTTTTGTATTTATTTTTGTTAATTTTATTGATTGCTGTTTTTCTCCAGAATTTTCTACATTTCTTTTTACGGTAACCTTTTTGTTCACTTTCTAGATGATTCCTGACTATTACATTCATTTTTGTTCATTTTGTCAACTATTATGTTCTTTTAAACTTTGTTCATATTTGGTTCCTTTTGAAAATGTTGTTCCCTTTCTTGATTATTATGTCAATTTTGTTACTTTAATTCTCATTTTAAACAAAACAATTTTTACCATTATACATCTTATATCTTACATTTAAATCATACAATACATAAAGTTGCTGATGTGTGGATTTTCAAGTTTGGATCCAAAAGACACATTTCATTTGA
This sequence comes from Pseudamia nigra, assembly GCA_029823295.1. Taxonomy (NCBI): domain Eukaryota; kingdom Metazoa; phylum Chordata; class Actinopteri; order Kurtiformes; family Apogonidae; genus Pseudamia; species Pseudamia nigra. The sequence goes on along the minus strand of JAQQAE010003554.1, from coordinate 5,747 downwards.
CTTTTTGGTCTTTAGCCAAAAAGGTTTAGGAAACACTGTCTCAAGTAAAACTCACAAGTAAAAGTATTACATTTTTAAAGTACACATACAGTATATCAGAAGCAAAATGTATATATAAAACATTTGACATATGACTTTGAAATTGACCTTGACTTGCACCTCTTTCCTTGAAGGTTACAGTATATTTGGAATCAGCATAGTCCAGGGGTATATGACTTTTTTAACCATGTAGGGCAAAGTGCAATAATTTCAGACCTTAATGATTTCAAGGTAATTTTATGAGCAAAACATGAGGTGTCCTGGAGTCTAATCTATCACATATTAAAATCTAGTGTCTCTAGCTTAGTACTATAGGCCAAAATAAGTACTGTATTTGTAATTATTAATGCCATGACCTAATTAATAAGAAAATTTGGTAGTGGTTGCCATAGTAACCCTTCCCCCTACTCTGACTACCCATGTGCCAGGCTTGATTAGTTTGAGTCCAGAGACATTGGAGATACAGAGGCAAATGTTCACATGAACAAACGAACAAACAAAAAAGCATTCGGACGAAAGAACAGGGTAGTGTAAATTATAAAGCAAGCACAAGTACTTGAATTAATATAGGACTACTTAGTTACTCTCTGTTACAGGTAGAGGAGCAGCTCTGCCTTCAGTGATGGTGGTTGCAAAGTTACAAATCTTGAAATTGTGAAATGAAACGAAAAATTTGTTTGCTGCAAATTAATATTCCGAGATTAGATGTGTAATTCTCACCATGAAAATCTCCAAAGCCATTTTCATACTTATCCCAGGCTTCATCAAAATTCACAGAACCGTCCCTTCTTCTCTGGATAACTGTTACTCCTTGATCTAAATGAAAAAAAAAAAGAAAAATAAAACAGTTAAACTTAACAAAGAACAGTAATACAGTACGCAGTGGTAGTAAACAGAAACAGTACTTAAGTAAAAGTATTGTTGGTTTTGGTTACTTTTAACTTTTGTTAAGTCTAAAATAAGTTTTTAAATAAGTTTAAATAAGTACCTCATTAAAAAAACTGCTGAAGTACTGACTCACTTAACAATTTGCAGTTTATTGCAGATTAACATACTGTGTGTGAACCTGTTATTGATCCTACAGGTAATAATTTAAAATCACTGTCATTAACACAGTGACACATACAAAAGCCAGACAAATGTAAAAATACATGTAAAACACTGTTTGCTGTCCAACATCAACAAAAAACACTTGATGACAAGTTCAATATTTGCTTATTGCAATATTTATTACTTATTTTATTAATTTGTGTTTATTTATTTTATTACCTTCATCATTTTTGCTCACTGTGTTGTTTATTTTATAGATTTTTGTTCAATTTTGTTGCTTATTTTGTTCATTTTTGTTCACCTTTGTTGTATTCGCCATTGTTGTTCATTTACTTGATTATTTTGTTTGTTTTTGTTCACATTTGTTTGTCATATAGCTCATTTTAGTTAATTTTGTCGCTTATTTTATTAATTTCTGTTCAAACTGGTTGGTTAGCTCACTTTGTCATTTGGCTCAAACACAGTTTGTGCAAAATTACTCCTACTCATTGAGCTGTGGCCAAATGTAACTGAGTAGACGAACATTTTTTCATTACAAATGTGGCAGAGTAAAAGTAAAAAGTAAAAACCTTCGGTAATATGTAATCCCAAACTGAGCAGACATTTTCATTTTCATGCAACAAACCTTTACTCATGTCACAAAAGGCCACAAAGGGCTGTGATCCGTTGGGTCTGATGACATAGATGCCAGTGACTCGTTCTCCTTTGTAGAACAGTTCGCTGCAGTCCAATGACAGATCTATTTTTAAAATGACCAGAAGCACAACATTAAGCTTAAAGCCGTGCTCCATTTAGCAGCAAAGTGTTCATCACCAGCAGAGAAATGGACATGCACATGTGACTAAAATGTCATCATTACAGATCAGTGGCAGTAACAGAGAAGTATGTGGGGGAAATTGATTGCTCAGTAAGCGCGGATTGTCCCAAAGTGTGTAAATGTGAAGCAGAAAATTGAAGGAAATACGATGGACTTAAACTGTAAGTGGTGACACAGTTTAATTGAGTACTTAACCTTTGTGGGATTGTGCCTGGTTGTACGACAAAATACCAAATTCATTCTGAAGATGTTATTAAATTTACTCTCGTCTTACTCATCATTTCAGTGCTGTTGGTGGAGTGTGGGTTCAGATAAGGGGTGAGCATAGGGGCTTCGCTGTTGAAGATTTCAGGCACCTTCTCAATGGTCTCTTGCTGTTGTGTGTTGGCTGTAAGCTGAAAAACATATTAGGGAACCACTTAAGCTTGTAGACGTAATCCTCAAAATGAGGAAATACAATTCAGTGTCTTTAACACAGGGTTTGTGTTCTGCAAAAGTGCAACTGTGTCAAAGATATTTTAACAGCATAGTTTGTGCTTTCAGTACAACTGTACGTCATTGAGTTGAAAGCACAAACCATGCTGAGGTACTGACAGAGATAATTAAAACCAAGGACAAGTCATCCATCAAATCTCTACATTGTCATAAATGATGCAGTGCAACGGCAGGAGTCCATTAAAATTTCTTTAAACCAGTGCAATCAGTGCAATTCCAACTCTTCTCTGCTGTTTTGAGGGAAACCATACAGTTGTCCAAGAGTCAGTGCAAAGAGCCTGAGAGGAAGCTGTTACCCTTTTACAGTCATGTCAAACACTTCATGTCTCTCAAAATATATTTGCATGTAGGAATATTTATGTAGTATTGGAAGCTGAGTGGGTGACATGGTGGTGCAGTGGGTAACACTTGTGCCTCACAGCTAGAAGGTCCTGGGTTTGATCCCAATGCCAGGTGGTAGGGCCCTTCTGTGTGAAGTTTGCATGGTCTGTCTCCAGGTACTCTGGCTTCCTCCCACAACCATGTTAAATGACATTTGGTCCTTTAACATGAGCAGGGCACTGCTCCGGACCTTTCATGACACTGTTGTGGCCTCTGCAGTCTTTTATGCCATTGTGTGCTGGGCGGGGGGCAGCAGACAGAGACCAGAAAAGGCTGAACAAACTAGTTAAGAGAGCCAGCTCTGTCCTGGGCTGCCCACTGGACTCCATCGAGGAGGTGGTGGACAGAAAGCTGTTAGTCAAGTTGACATCCATCATGGATAACACCTCCCACCCACTACACCACACTGTGGAGGACCTGACCAGCTCCTTCAGCTGCAGACTGCTACATCCACAGTGCAGGAAGGAGCGTTACCGCAGGTCATTCCTCCCCACAGACTGTACAACTCCACACAGTGATTCATATGGACAATATACACTCCACACTTATAAAAACACTTACACACTCATTCATATCCATACGACACTGTAGTCCTCCTCAGTTGTGCTATGCAATTTTAAATTTTAAATATAAGTATGTTATTCTCTGCACTTTAACCATTGCATTGTGTAAATAATCCCATTTGTAAAAATTATCCCATGCAATTTGTACATAATCCAATCTGAGTGCAAATACTTTTTCTTCTTTGGTGCCCACCTTATTTCTTATTCTCTGTGTGTGTGTAGACGGGGTATACCGGTACAGTGATTTACTTCCACTTGCAAGTGTGCTCTATTACTTTATTCTCTGTGTCAACACTGCATGCTGCTGTTACAAAGGAATTTCCCCAGTGTGGGACTGATAAAGTCTTATGTTATTTTATTCATTTATTAGCATTTATATAAGCTTGTTTGTGATAAATGTTTATCTTACACCTTTATAGTCTATATATAAAAGGGATTTGTATCTTGATATCTGCTTAAATGTCAATATCTCAGTCACTGAAACTTAACACAACACATTATTTTGCATTATTACATGCATCATTTTTATTATAGATTTATTTTGAATTACATGTCTATCGTAGTATATACTTATTGTCTTTTCATGTATTTGTTGATGTATTTTTGTTCATGTATTGCGCATGATGCACAGTCAATTCAGGGAATTCAGGGACTAAGCATTTCTCTACCACTGCACTCTGTAGAACTAATTTGTTGTTAATTTATTGACTAAACATTTGCTCTATAAAATGTCCCAAAATAGTCAAAGAATCTATCTAACAGCCCAACATGACATCTTCAAATTGGTTCTGGACCTTTTGTATGTTAACCATAACCTACACATATTCAGCTAACTTTCACAAAGGAGCAAAGAAACCACAAAATGTTCACTTTTTAAATCAGTCAAATGGAACAAAACAACTATTTTTGCGTAGTATGTTCACCTTTTCCTCCAGCATCTTGATCTGAATCCTCTGATGGTTGAGTTGGTCGCTCTGTTCATTCACAGCCTTCAGCAGCTCTGTGATGCTCTGCTCCTGGCTGTTAATCACATCCTGATAAGGGAAAAATTGACCTTTATACAATCTATTAAGAAATGTATATTATAATAGAAGATTATTGATTTTTCTTAAAACAGTAAAAGCTTTGTACACACTGTGAACGAGAACATTTTAAGCATAATGCAAGACTGATTTTTCCAGGACAAGGCCTCAATCAATTTCACGTTAAAATTTATAGTTACACAATGAATAATGAGTGCCTTTGAAAAACCTGCTCCTTCACAGCTTTTAGATGCATTTCTAACTGTACAATTATTCTATTATACAGATAATGTATAGTAACATTATCATAATATAGTTCTAATCCTGCAGTGGGTTCCTTTGTGACATAGGCGACTCACCCTGAGGCTATTGATCTCTGCTGCTTGTTTGCTTGTCACCAGACCTTGGGACAGACTGCTCAGCTTCTCCTCCAGATTTTCCACCTTGTTCTGCAGCTGACTCTTTTCCTGCAGGATGCTGTTTACCTGAGAGCTGATCTGAACAGACAAGTCCATAATCTCTTCATTGTTGGCAATCAGTGCGATAGTTTTCTTCTTCAACTCTTCTTCTTCTTCCTTAATTTCACTGGTCAGCACAGACAGCTGGTAGAAAGAGTGGTCAAAGATGTTGAGTTTCTGGATGATGTCATTTATCTGCCCCTTTGTCTTCTGGACAAACTCCCGCAGGCTCTGGCCCAGTTGGAGGAGACCATTCGCCAGGAGACGCACATCATCCAGAGCAGCAAAGCGGGACTGAGTTTCAGGTGCTGGTTCAAGCTGGAGGGCATGGTCCGCTTTAACGCACAGGACAGAGCAGGCTGTGACCAGGGCAAACAGTAAGGGCAATAGTGGAATTTTCATGTTGTTATTGTGCCAGTGGGTGTCAGTGATGTCAGGAGACCAACAGGCTGCCCTGTCCTTCTTCTGTGACGCGACCAAGAGCCAGTGACAGAATGTCCTGGGCTTTATACACTGTGTTGAATCAGGTGAATGATTAACCTCAACTGTTCACTTGAAAGGAGGATGCAGTGTAGTGTCTTCCTGCTGAATGGCTTCAGATAGAGCTTTTTCTATGAGCATTTGATTCCCTCATTGGTACCACATGACTTAGTGTTTCTAAGTGTTTCATAATTACCGTAGGCTATTCATTTGGTGTAAAACCTTTTCTGAAACATGAATATACTGTAATAACACAGTGACCTTCCCTTACCAAATAGAATAGAATACAATAGAATTCCTTTATAGTCATTATTCACTTGTACAATGGAATTTAAGTGACAACTCTCTTGTGGTGCAAGTGAACCCATGAGTAAGCCCATATGTATCTTGAATATACATACAGACACCATTCTTTTTTATGAAGTTGGGGGGCGGGGGGGGG
>JAQQAE010003553.1:0-20033 GCA_029823295.1 Pseudamia nigra | reverse complement strand
TAAATTGGGATGTTGTGAAAAGTGTAAAAACAGAATACAATGATTTGCAAATCCTTCTGAACCTATGTTCAATTGAATACACTACAAAGTCAAGACAGGCATTCAGTGTTGGTTGGTTTTAGCCTTGCCGCTTACTTGCAGAAATTTCTCCAAATTCTTTGAATCTTTTGATGATATTATGGACTGTATATGATGAAATTAAGTTACAGTTTATTACTTCATTGTCATATCCGTACATGCATGAAATTTTGCCACCGCATTTGTACAGCACCCAGGGAGCATTTGGGGGTTAAGGGCCTTGCTCAAGGGCTCACAGTGGTGATAATGATGATGAGGGTGGGGACAGATGGTGGCCTTCACCTTCCCCAACCAGATCTCCTGCCGGTCTGGGGATTCAAACCGGCAACCCTCCAGTCACAGGCCGACTTCATTTGCCTCTTGGTCCTGTCATTGTGTGAAACATGTTCTGTTAAACTATTTGCTCGCACAGTTGTTCACAAAGTGGTGAACCTCACTCCATCCTTGCTTATGAAAGACTGAACTTTTCGGGGGTGCTTCTTTTATAGCCAACAAAGACACTCCCCTGTTTCCAATTAACCTGTTCACCTATGGAATGTTTCAAACAGGTGTTTGTTGAGCATTCTTCAACTTTTCCTTCTCTTTTGTTGCCCCTGTAAATGAGTGAATATTTGCAAAAACAAAGACAATAAAGTTTATCTATTTGAAAATTAAATATTGTGTGTACATGGGTTTAAAAAGAATTTCAAATTGTTGTAAGCTGACTTTATTCAGGCTTTACACGATGTTCCAACTTTATTGGAACTAGGTTTTGTACCTTCCTGTTCATGGAGGGTTCACCTGAGGACAGGGCGTTGGCCACGGCTGAGTCTGCACTTTGTCATGCTGACACTAAACCCATGGTAGCAGAGGTACAAAATGTCCATCCCTGACATGCATATAAAATGACGGCAGAGGATGTCCAGCCTTGCTCCGGAAAGCCCCATCCCATTCATATCACAAGTAAAAATGCTCACCAGGGTCCAGGGTTAAAGCAAAGGTCAAGTTTGTAGCTCTAGAACACAAGACAAACATGCAAAAGCAGTGAGCCATTCGACCTGACCCCCATTCAAGTTGAATCCCACTCTACCCACAGCAGGGAAACAAATCACTGCCACAACCACATGGTCATATGCCTTGTTTAGAAGAGAGAGAGAGAGAGCTCTATTCAGGCGAGAGCAGCTCTTACAACATGTGGGAACTTCTCTGCACTTTAGCCCTCTTCTCTACGTTCGCCTTGCTCCACATCTGCAGGCCTCCTCTGTTTTGGTAAGGGAATCCAAAACGAGAGACAAGAGGAGGATTCTGGACATGACTTCTTTGAGTAGCATAGCAGACTGCCCGGTGGTACAGTAGACAAACTTTCCCAGGCATGTTTGGATATATTTTAGACCTAAGAACACACATATCTGATCAAAGTCAAATGCATCAAGAGTATTATGAAATGGAAAGCTACTGTGGGATTTGGGCTGCTCATTTAATTTATTATCCTCTGGACTGAGTTATGAGGGTCTTGTTGAGTGAATTTCCATTCCTGCCTTTGTGTTTATAATCATATTTTATTCAAGCCATGCACTTCTGTTTCACTTGATACTTCAGTGATCCTCATTATCTTTATTACCTACAAGATGCAGATAATAGCAAATAAATATTTTTAGGCACCACAATAAACATGCAGGTGCTGAGGTCACTTATGTGTCTTGTGTTGGTGGTGTGGTTTGTCTAGAGTGGGAGTGCAAGCAACCAGTGATCCATGATTAACACAGAGAACTCCCACTATGACCACAGTTTCCTCTGAGAAATGCCTGTGTAGCTATGTGCAAAGCCTTGAGCCAACAAGCCACATAACCACCAGTATTAGTCACCAGGCAAATGGTGGGGCTGATATAAACAAAGCAGTTAATGTAGAGAAAGCTGTATGCATCACCCTCTGCAGCATCCTTCTCCATGGGTATTTGTTTTCTTTCAGTGTCTTAATGGGTTACTAGGTGTAGCTCAATTTTTCATAAGCATTGAAGTCAGCTTATTTTTTTGTGGTTGACCCTTTGTACATATATAATCACTTATAGAATGGATCCAAAGAAGTAAAGTTCAAATGCAAACATATAAACTGTAAAACCAAAAATAAACCTAACACAAAAGGTAAATACAGTACCAGATTTCTTCTGTCAGGGTAACTGTTATGATGAGGGTTGGATAGCTTAGCTATGAGCCTGTTCTCTAAGCTCCCAAGACAGCCCACCGTAACGAACTTTCACTGGACCCTGCGTGTTTGTACAGAGCTTGAGTTATGTTCTATAATAGCCCTGGGTGATGTGTTTTTACCCTCTCCTGTTGGAGGACGAAGGTGTGTGTTTGCAAAACTCACCCCCAGACATCTGGTTCTGGATCTGGCAAGCACACCCATGGAGTCCGTCTGTCCGGCGGTCTGTACACCTCCTTCGGATGAATTGGCCAACCCACGCTAGGGTCGCTGGTTGTAGTTCAGAATTTATTTTAAGGTGAATCTATACAATAGCGTTAGCATGTTACTTAAAAGATTGATCACCAGTCCGTAGATCAAATGGCTCAAGTCTCTCAGCTCTGCCTGTCTGAGCTGCTCCCAGCGTTCCAATCTCTCCTCGCGTTCTCCCCACATGTTCGCACAGCTGCCTATATTAACTCATTCCAGCCAGCAGCTGCATCTCATCACACTGATCACCGAGAGTTTACAAACCACACCCACATCCTCCGAACATGTCAATCAGTGACTCCCTGAGCCAAAAACCACGCCTACGGAAACTGGGTGGTAACAGTAACACATTCAGTCTCTAACTTAAAGAGAACATCCTGGTAATGATAATCAAAAAGCATCTTAGCCCTTGACAGATCTCCTGAGGTGAAAAAAGAGAGGTGGAGGACTTCTTGTGTGTTTGATAGATTTTAGTGTCACTGATCAAAAAATATGTAGTGGTCTTAGTGAGTTCAAGACCTCTGCATTGACCCCTTACCTGTGTGTTCAGGCTGTAGAAAATCTCATGACACAGACTTTGACACAGTTAGTGTGGATGTAATATGTGATAGCCAGCTGTAGTTACCAATCTGTGAACCTGTTTACATAATCATAAAATCCAGTAACCATTGCTGCTGCTGTCCTTCATTTATACTCCATGGAGAGAAAATGACGGTTGGATTTCATAAAGCAAGCATCTGACTTTGTCTTGGCGTGATAGATCTTCCTCCACTTCTTCTAAAAACAGTCACTTTGGTTTTCTATGTTTTTTTTACACATGCACAGAAGTAAAAGACTGGAACATCATTATCATATGCTGTTTACATGATCACTTGAATAATCTGATAACTCCAGAAATCGGATAATGATTGGAGTTCTGGTGTGCATGTAAACGCTCTCACCGCTCTGTTTCCTCAGATGCAATTCTACTCCATGTGGAAGCTTGGAGAAGTGTTAATATTTTTCCATAAGAGCATGAAACAGCATCTAGTCTCTTATATTTATATCATGTTTATTCTAGTTTCATTAGAGATACACTCACATTTTCTCTCTGCCTGCACAATAATAAAGCCAAGTGATCATAGCAATTTATCTGCAGCAGTAACTTGTCATCATGTCTGTCACAACCTTCCATCTGCAGAGTGATCACACAGTTGTTTCCACTACATGCTTGTACAGGTCCATTAATTTCGGATACAGTAGATTAACTACTAAATTTACCAGCATCATTAAAACCATACATTGCCATGGGGGTAACCATGCCTTCTGATAGACTTACAGATCTAAATCACATTTCAGCTTCTTTCTCTTAAGTTGCTTTTACTATATTCAAATGTACAATAGATGCACAAAGAAGGTTTATCCATGACAAAGTTGTGCAGAGACACTAATTTACACAAGTGAAACTGTGTAAAAAAATGAGCTTAACCCAAAGAATAAACTTTGGACAATAACAAGAAAGTGGGTGAAACAAAACAGCCCTACCAGAACTCTCCACAATTGTGTTTGCTAGACGACAAAACACAGAAGCCACAAGGACTTTTCAAAGCAGTGTTTTGGCTGGCAGTGAATGGTTTTATTGTAACATCCAGACTTACTCTATGCAACTGGAGGAGTCCTTACAGTTCATACAGTCCACAGACACAGACTACTCCTTATGAAACTTTGATAATCAAAAAATATACACAAACATGCATAGCAAAGCTTCATGCCACACATAAGAGAAACTATGTGGTAAAAGTGTAAAAGATAAACTATCATCCTATGGCATTTCTATAAAATGAAGCCTGTTCATGCAGGTGCAGAAGTCTGTTCTCAAGCCTCATTTTCTATCCAATCACTGTCATCCCTGCCTTACACACCCCTAATCAGCTGCTCCTTTAAATGCAGGGTGAGTCCATTCTGCTACGCTGCTGCGCTCACATGACTATCACTCACCTGCAAATCCAAAAAGTAATCTCCTCTATCCTCCAACCTCCTCCAGAATTACGCTGAATAAATAACAATAATATATTGTATAATAATATACAGTATGAGGGGGAATCTCAGGATCCGTCTAAATCAGGCTGGTTTAGATCATCTCAGAACATCTCTTGAACAGAGTCACCACAAAAATAAAAATGCATATAAGCTCTTATAAACACGTATGCCTGAACTGCATATAAAAGCAGACGGAGTAACACTGATATCACCAATTGGTTTCTGAACTACCATTCTGAGGTCAATCAAGTTATGATCTCCAGGTTACCATTTTGAAGTTAAATGCCAGAAGTGAATGTATTTTTGAACTGGGGTAGAGCTGCATCAACACAATTTGTCAGGGTGCTGTTACGGTACACCTCCCGGTTAGCTTACAAATGTTATGATTCCTTTCTCAGGTGCCTAGGCCCGAGCCTGTTTGCTAAGCTACCAAGATAAATCCCCGTAACTAACCCTCATCGAACCCTACGTACATGTGTGTTCAGGACTTGAGTTATGTGCTGTACTAGCCCTGAGTGGTGTGTTTTGCCCTATCCTAAATCGCAGGAAACAGGTGTGTATTTGCAAAACTCACCAACACATGCCATGGATCTGGATCCAATGCCCGGCCCCCCGGCCGCGACCTCTGGTGGTCCGTGCACTTTCTTCCACTCTCAATCATCCCTTGCGCTCGGTATTTAGCCCTTGTGATCAGTATTTTCTCCTGAGCTAAAAACCTACGCCTACTGTGCATCATAAAAGCGCTTGTACGTAAAATAATGCAGAACACTAGCTTACTGACTTGCTACAACTTCATCAAGCATTACCTAACAAAGTACTCTTGCAATGTTGTTAATGTGAGCTCTCTGAGCAGAAAAAAACTGTATTTTATTAAATAGACACAAGCTACAGGAAAGTGGAGCTGTCTACATAACTGTCAATGAAAGACCAGCACAGCGGGCATTTACCACAATATTTGCTACTTAATCATGGAGCAAAAATTTAAATATAAATAAAAATCAATCTAAGTATTTTTGGAGCAAAGTCCTGTGTAAATCAGTGGGTTCCAGCCATTTTGGCCTTCGTCTCCTTCCCCACTAGGTGCTTAATGTTATCATTATTTACCCTTTTATTTTTTTTTCTCCTTGCTGCTTTTAATTCAACTGTTCAGGTAACTACTTGTTATGTTTGTGCTTTTGTTAAGTCGTCTGTGGACAATGTGTACAATATTCGATTGAAAAAATAATTAAAACAGGAGAAAAAAAAGAATTTCTCTGAATCACACATAAAACAGGATTCCATAAAGGAAATCTTTGAGCTGCTGTGGGACCTCTCAGAAAGTATTTCCAGAAGATTATGAATAAAGCCCCAGTTCAAAACTCCAGAGTGACTTGAATTACAATGCTGTGAAAAAAAACAAACATAAAAAACAGTGCTTGCCCCCTTCCTGATTTCTTACTTTTTTGTACATGTGTCACACTTAAATGTTTCAGATCATCAAACAAATTTATATAATAAATTTAAGAGAACACAAGTGAACACAAAATGCAATATTGAAATGAAGGCTGTTGTTTTTAAGTGGGGAAAAAATGAGAGGTCGACCGATTATCGGCCGGGTTCATTATCTGCGCGGATGTTTGGAATTTTGACATAGATCGGTATTGGTGTTTTTTAATCCAACGGGCCGATATCAAGAAATCAATTAAAAACTGGTTTATTTCAGCTCAGTCGCCCCTCTCGCTTTCTCTCTCCTGTTACTTCTGTCTCCAGCATTGCTTCGCCCACGGCGTCATCTGATTGGTTAAATAAGTGTAAGTGGCAGAAACACCAAAGTGGAAACTGTCCTCACACACACACGGTGGAGATGTGTTTTGTCGTGTCGAGAACGAAAAGAGTAAACATTAGCAGCTCTGCTAAGCTAGTAGTACAGTACCTCCCGACATGTCTGTGAATTACTTGAGACAATGCTGTTCATAATATCGATGTGGAAACAGTCCGTGATTGTAGAAGCCTGTGTGTGTGATTGAGAGAGAGCGCATAAGAAATTCAATTCAGTCTTGTTTTGTTGCAGAGAAGTACGATGACGTGAAGGCTGACTAGCTTTTAACATAACATTAGCTCACCGGTCCTGCTCTCAGTGGACTATGTATTATCAATGGGTTGAATGTATGGAATGTGGAGAATAGTGTGTGTTTCCATGAAAGTCACATGAAAAACTCTACAGCTCACGACTACTATAATAACGTGTGAGTCTAGGATACATGCACTTTTGGACATATTTATTTTGTATTTGTTTGGTTAAATAAATATGCTTTAGGCATTTAAACAAAGTTAAGTGCTTGTATTATTCAACATTTTTAGGCCAATTTTTACACTTTTACTGCAAATGAATATGGCTCCAAATATTGGTTATCGGCCTACTTAGCAACTAAAAATCGGTATCGGCATTGGTCCTGAAAACCCATACCGGTGGATCGCTACAAAAAATGCAAATCTACATGGCCCTGTGTGAAAAAGTGCTAAGTGCTTTCCCCCTAAACCTAATAAGTGGTTGGGCCACCCATAGTATATCCATGAATCACTGTGCATCTCTGTTATACAGGTATCTGCCACTTCATCTGATTATGTAACAGAGACCAGAGAGAGATGACCTTTGGAGTGCTGCCCTACATGCTGCACACACATCCTGCTCTGTTTCCTGCACTGATGTCAGAGCATGTTGCGGGTGTGAATGAACTGATGTGAAAGGCTAGTAGGAGGTGTTGAACATGTCCTCTATGTGTTATCACCGTCCCACCTTAGCTAGTGTTCACCACTGGCCTTGACCTTCATGCTTGCCCACAGTAAGCTACAGGATCTCACTCATACTGACATGGACAAACCTTTCACTGCTGCTCACAACAGGCCTCACAGGAAACTGCGGTTTACAGGGAACTGCGTTTGTTCCATCAAAAACAATGCACGGGTCAGATGAGGAAACACTTATTTGTTTAGCGTATAGTGTACCTTTTTTAGATCTTATGGTTTTTATCCCACAGCACAGGCATTCAGGGCACAGCTGAAGGGTCAGAAGCACAGTGGGGCAATGGAGACAGGAATACATGACCAGGGAGTGAAGTAACAGGAGGTTTCCCATTCTGTATGTTTTGTCCGTCACATAAATGTACTGGATTCATTCAGTTTTTGTAAAATGCAAAGGAACATTCACAGTATTCAATTTTCCAACTAACTTTGATTCTTCTCAGTAGAGAAACAAAGCAGTCAAATAGAAAGAAAAGGGAGACATACTTCCAGGTTGGTTCTGAGATAAGTTACACACAAGCTGCCACACAAACTGACGCGTAATTGTTAAGCATCTTGCAGCTGGTCAATACAGCTGTTCTCTTGTGGCAAGGTTTAAATCTTCCACTCAGTTTTTGAGTGAGTAGTTTATTAAAACACTTATCCTCAAAGAGTGTAACCACACCACAAAATCACAAAAAATTAGTTTGCTTGTTGTCAAAGAAGCCTGACCACACAGATTCTCACTGGTGGCTGAATAAAGCATCATGTTCATTTCAATTCAAGCGTTGTCAAACCTCTTAAAACAACCACAAACATTTTCCGTATCTTCCGCCTGCTGACATGTCAACACACTGGAGTCTCAGAGCTATGAAGCAGACCTGACTAGACCGAGTGGCAAGTCTGGAGAGTTAAAAACTAACTGACTAGACACAATTCTTGGTATAAAAAAAGTACTCTACTTTATCTTGTTCAACCCAACATATGATTTTCTTTATGTGATTGATGTTTTCTCTTATTATCATTCTTTCTGGTCCTTCTCTTGTCTTGATAATTTCTTTTCGACAGTATTTCTTGTACTTGGCGCCACTTGACAGGCTAGGGTCAGTAGCAGGGTGCAGCTGACATAACAAAACAAAGTCTGCTCCAAGACAGACATATATAGTACCTCACACCTTTTCCAGTAGAGAGAAGTGAAAGGATGGGTGCTGCCTGTTTGGGGTGGCCTCTACCCCTGTGGTTTATAAGTGGAGGTAAGACCAACATGATCTAACTGAGTTGAACTTTCGCACTGTGTGTGTTCTCTCTTTTCTCCTTAATTGAGCATTGGCACCAGCCTTGTCTATCTCACTCTTACTTTCTGTGACCTCACATTGCTCATGCGTTCGTAGCTTTGGAAAAAGTGGAACCTCAGCGTGACATATGAAACCAAGACTCACATCCACCATTAGTCCACGGGGAGCTGAGTTCCACCCTGAGATGATGACTCTAGGCCAAGCAAATGCAGAACATTTGTAGCACAGTTTAATGGGCCTTACACAACAGCACAAAAAGCTTCCTTGTAGTAAGTATTCTGTAAAATTGAATTAGTTGTAATACTTTCACTAATACACAAACGATTTCAACAGAAGAATTCTTGAACCGGTGACTCCTGTGACATGTGATGGAAGTAACACATTATAATAAATCAAAATTAGCAAAATTAGCACTAAATCAACAAGATAAAACAAGAAATCAATAATGAACAAAACAAAACTGAATTAAATCCACAAAATTAACAATATGTAAATGATCAAAACCAAGAAAGGACCAAATTCAACAAAACAATCCACAGCATAAACAAAACAATAAGGAACCCTGAGTAAAAAAAAATTCACAAAAATTACTAAAATAATAAATTAATTTGATGAAAATGAATTTTTAAAAATGAACAAAAGTAAGCACAACAATGAACAATATATTCCAAAACTAAAATAATCACAAAAAACAATGTTTTCATAAAATAAATAAATAAAATTATACACAAAATGAGCAAGGATGAACATAAGTTAATCTGCAAAATTAACAATGATAAAAAATGACCTAAATAAGCAATAAAATAAACTCCTGAACAAAATACAGAGCTAAATGAACAAAAATGAGAATGATCAATAAAATTAATTTTAAAACAACATGTTAATAAACAAAATTAATAGCCAAAATAATAAACAAAATTAAAAAACAACTCATCCATGAGCCGCTACCTTATTCTGTGGTGGGCTCTGGGGTGGGCTCTCCTATCTTTGGGGCTGAGGTCGCCGAGGTGGTCAAAAAACTCCTCGGTGGCAAGGCCCCAGGGGTGGATGAGGTCCACCCGGAGTTCCTTAAGGCTCTGGATGTTGTGGGAGTGTCTTGGCTGACACATCTCTACAACACAGTGTGGACATCAGGGGCAGTGCCTCTGGTTTGGCAGACTGGCGTGGTGGTTCCCCTCTTGAAGAAGGGGAACCAGAGGATGTGTTCCAACTGTAGGGGGATCACACTCCTCAGTCTCCCCAGTAAGATTATTCTGGGGTACTGGAGAGGAGGATCTGTCAGATAATCAAATCTCAGATTCAGGAGGAGCAGTGTGGTTTTCATCCTGGTCGTGGAACAGTGGACCAACTCTACACTCTCGGCAGGGTCCTGGAGGGTGCATTGGAGTTTGCCCAACCAGTCTACAGGTGTTTTGTCGATTTGGAGAAGGTATTTGACCGCGTTCCTCTGGGAGTTCTGTGGGGAGTGCTCCGGGAATATGGGGTGCTGGATGGTCTGATATGGGCTGTTCAGTCCCTGTATTACCGGTGTCAGAGCATGGTCCACATTGTCGGCAGTAAGTCGGACTTGTTTATGGTGAGGGTCAGACTTTTGTCAGTGATTCTGTTCATAATTTTTACGGACAGAATTCCTAGGCACAGCCAGGGTGTAGAGGGGGTCCAGTTCAGTGAACTCAGGATTGGGTCTCTACTTTTTGCAGATGACGTGGTTCTAGTTGGTATCATCAGGCCATTACCTGCAGCTCTCACTCGAGCAGTTCGCAGCCAAATGTGAAGTGAATGGGATGAGAATCACCACCTCCAAATCTGAGACCATGGTCCTCAGCCAGAAAAAGGTGGAATGCTCCCTTCGGGTCTGGGATGAAATCCTGCCCCAAGTGGAGTAGTTCAAGTATCTTGGGGTCTTGTTCACAAGCGAGGGAATGATGGAGTGGGAGATCAACAGGCAGATCGGTGCAGCGTCTGCAGTGATGCGGACTTTGTATCAGTCCGTTGTGGTGAGGAGAGAACTGAGCCAAAAGGCAAAGCTCTTCATTTACCAGTTGATCTATGTTCCTACCCTCACCTATGGTCATGAGCTTTGGGTCATGACTGAAAGACCAAGATCCAGGATACAAGCGGTTGAAATGAGTTTCCTCTGCAGGGTGGCTAGGCTCTCCCTTAGAGATAGGGTGAGAAGCTCAGTTATCTGGGAGGGGCTCAGAGTAGAGCCGCTGCTCCTCTGCATTGAGAGGAGCCAGATGAGGTGGCTTGGGCATCTGATCTGGATGCCTCCAGTGTGGTGTTCTGGGCATTCCCCACTGGGAGGAGGCCCCGGGGAAGACCCAGGACACGCTGAAGGGACTATGGCTCTTGGCTGGCTTGGGATCACCCCCCCCCAAGAAGAACTGGATGATGTAGCCGGGGAGAGGGAAATCTGGGCTTCCCTGCTCAAGCTGCTGCCCCCACGACGCAACCCCCATGGACAAGCGGTAGAAGATGGATGGATGAAGAAGCAAAGTAACAATCATGTTTAACACATTGCAGGTAAAATGTTCATCTTATGCCATATGATACATAAAGGGTTCAAATATTTTTGTGGCGCTCGACACTTGCAGTCTTACTTTATGTCTAAAAATGGCACATGTGCCTCTTTAGCGCCTCTTCAGTGGTTCTTGTGGCTTTGTCTAATGATGAAAGTAACACATAATGACAGTTTCCTATTTGTGACGGAAGAATTTTATTCTTGCTTTATTTTCTTCCTCTACAATCTCAAAGGTCTCAACAAAATGTTGTGATCTCCAATGTTAAGGCGACAAGGCAGATGCTCAGAGATGATAGAGTTGCCCCATAATTCAAAATCAGATGAATGAATGAAAAAAATTAACAGTCTAGGATTAAATGAAAGAAAATTACCAAAAAATGACAAAGCCAAGAAATGACACAAAACTACACAAAATAATCAAGAAAGTTAAAAAATATGAACAAAATAATCAGAGAAATTGGCAAAAAATTGAGTAAGAAAGTAAACAAAATTATCAAAAATGTAGAAAGTAATGAAACATTTTTGTGAAATGAAACATTTTTGTGACTCTAGAATAATGTTTTTTTTAAACTTTCTTCCTCCAAAAATGGCTTTTTAGGTTGCAAAGTTTGCCGACCCCCGCTTTAACAGAGTGAGTCAGAGTGAAATGGCCCGTCTTCATGTAACAGCAGCTCTTACAAACAGTTAGTCAGCTTCAGCAGAAACATGAACAAGAACACAGTCATAATAGAGGCGCAAGTGACTCAGAAACACTGTTTCTTACAATCTTCAACCTGTAGCCTCGTCTATTTCTATTTGACCCAGATCTGTGACTCAGGGTACAAATATGTCCTGTGAGCTAGGAACAAAGAAAACATATGCATAGCAACTGCGCAGTCTTCAGAGGCCTTGTATTGATTAGAAGATTTACTATGACTCCAAGATAATTGTTTTGGGAAAGAGGATGTATAAAATGCTTTTATGAACCATCTGCCAAAACATTTAGTAGAATTTCACTGAGCTACCACAAACATGTGCATGGTTCAGCCAACATAATTCCAAAACACCAGCAAAAAGAACAAAATGACATAAGACTCTCACAATTAGCATGAGGAGTACCATAAATGTCAGCTGTAACTGGGATTGTTTAAGCGGTTTGGTGGGGAGAAGTTACCCACATGACAAACTGGCTTAAAGTGAATGATGACCTCAGTGCCCAAACAAATTATGGCATTTGAATGACTGTGAGCTGATTAGAAAAGCACTGGGCCTGAGTCCAAAATGGAGAACAATCTGACAAGATAAGTCTGAACCTGCAAGCAATAAGGATCTATCACAATGTTCCCGGAAACGATTACCGGTACTCTCTTTCAAAATGCTTGATCAGGACTATGGTTCTAGCCATGGTAAAGTGATTAATCAAGCCAAAAACATATTTCCAACAAGATTGGAACTAAAACAGTCAGAGACTCAAGCCAAAAAACTATTAGGCCTGTCTGATTAGCAGTCTTTAGAGACTTTACTGAATCCAACGAAAGAAGCCTTCAACTGAGCAATTATTAGCTGGATCCATTACAGTCACAGTTATCCCAATAAATCAAAGAGAAAATAGAAACAGTCAAGGCTTTAAACAATATCATCTTCCTGCTCTATTTTCATAACAAATAGCATGGGTTTATACTTGTCCAGTAAATCATGTTATATTTTCCTATATTTTACAGATTTACCTTAATACTTTTTCAGGCATGGCAGCAAATAGCTGCAAACACTTACTTGCTTTACTTTGTATTTGTTTTGTTTAAAGTGTATTAACGACTTAACCCAGTCATCTGTTTTGATTTATTTCCACAACCAGCATTGCACAGGAGCGTAATGAACTACTGTTTGTTCAAGAGAGCAATTAAATGATTTTTACAGTGTAATGTAACAATTCACTTTCTGCGAGTCTGGCATGTGAAGGTAGCTTAAGCAAATGCCCTTCTGTGAAAAAACACAATGACCAGATTTAATGTGAAATTGGAAAAATATGTTTTTTAAATGGAGTATTAACATAATTGATGAAAATCTGTATGAAAAACCAGACCATTATGCAATATGTGTACAGTATTATGCCACCTCTAAATGACATCAGACTAAATACAAACACTATCATACAGTATCCTTACAGGCAGAATGACGGAGGGAGGGAACATCGATGTGTTGAGAAACTCCTTTGTTGAGTATGTGCTTTGTGTGTCTGTATTACTTTTGTACATTTGCCAATAAGAAAGACAAAAAATTAACCAGATTTTATTCTGTCCTACATTGTAACTGTAAAGACATTTGATTTTTTTAAAAAACATCTTTTCTAACTGTTTCCCATGCTTCTTACTCCAGTTGTAGATACCTGGAAACACTTTGATAACTTCGTATATCCTTCTCCTGCTTTGTGTCCATCAACAATCCTTCTTCTTAGATCTAAACGCATTTCTTTTGTTTTTGACATGATGTTATTACAAGTATTGAATCAAATCCTTTACGAAGTGAATATTTGACAAATGTTCAGTTTTAACTTCACTTCACACACTGAGACCATTACTCAGTCAAAGACTGGTTTGTGCTGTTGGCCTGAATAAAAAGGTCAGTTCTGCCTGCATGTATTTCCATGTCATCTATATTGTGTTACTAACTTGTGTCTTCCCTGTACTTCTGTGCTACCTCATCCTCACTATCCTTCATACAGGTCTCTAGATGTCCTTGATGTGCAGTTGCTGGTTGTGGACCGGTCCAGTGACTGATGTTGTCCTGTGTCTTGTCTTGTTTGGAGCTCTGTCCCTACTCTTCTTTTGTCTCCCCTCTGTCCACTAACCCCAAACAGTCGAGGCAGATGGCCTCCTACCCAGTGCCGTTGGTTCTGCTGGAGGTTTTTCTCTTCCGTCATAAGAAAAATATATATATATGTGTGTTATTGTTTGCAAATAAAAATAACTCATTGTTTCTAAATTAAACTAGCATTCTTTGAAAGGGTCTGTTTAAATTCTGGCACATTTTAATTCTTTTTAAATATTAATTAAGAAAAAAAATTCCCCCAAAAAATTCATAAGGGGGCTAATAATTTTGCCCTCACTTGTATATCTATGCATATGACTGACAATGGCCTTGAAAATGGTCTCAAGACACATAGATACACTATCACAATGCTGTAAGGATTGCTGGTAAGAAGCAGTATGTCAGCAGAGCTGCATCACTTACACAGTGTGAGCAGGCTGTCGAGTGGCTACAGGTCGGGGGGTCTGGGTCTTTGTGGTATCAGTGGCCTGCCTTTCTGACGGCCTTCTCTGTGGTTGGTCTCTCTGGAAAGGGTTGCTCCCAGGTTGAATTCGCCTCAGGGTGCCTCCATCACGGATGTACACCTGCTCTGGCGCTACTTCCTCACAGCGGGGTCCCTGGAAGCCTGAGCGACATACGCAGGTATGTGGTCGGCTGCAAGAGCCACGATTCTGGCATGGGGGCTGGCAGTCAGCTGAAGAGAGAGCACAGATGGAGATCAAGTTTTCAGCAAGTCATGTTAAAGCACGTGCCCCCTAGTACAAGAGAGCAGTAGCACAAATGCACTTTCCTGATTCTCAGCACAGGGGCTCATTTTAAATTGATTCAATCAAGGGTCCATTAGTTTCATGTCTCAACTCTTTTTTTGTCCTTTTCAGTGGAGTGGAGTGCCTGAAGGAGCTGTCATATTCAATTCATCTTGAGTCTTTAACTGCTCAGTTTAGTCTAAATCTATATGATCACTCACATTAAATCCTGAGCCAATTGCTCACTAAGGTAAGCATATACTTCAGGTTCATGGCTCAGTTTATTGCCGCTAGCATTTCTATATGCAGTGATTTCCTACAAATACCTTTCGTCACTCATCTAGAATTCAGTATGAGCCTTCGCTGTAATACAGGCAGCAAAAAAGGTAATAAAAATAAGAAGTCATAAAAAATGAGCACATGGGAAAAACTGAATACTGAGCGCCAACTGAAAATAGCTGAAAATAGCACTTCATCAAAGAACCAGTTGTATCTTTTATTTGAAAAATAAACTTTCTCCGAAAGGGCTTACTAAACTTAAAAGATAAATGTGGGCAAAATATTTATCAATAGTCTGCAAATACACCATGCTGAGGTCACTTTATGGTCATGGAAAAATAATCTGTGTCATTACCAGTTCACTCCAACAGCCTCCCATCACACTCCAGACACCTCTAGTACTGAAAGACCCCTGGCACGCATTTTAAAGTAAACAAGCCCTCAATGTTATGACACAAATGTATGTAGTAGATGACACTTGAGGATTTATGGCACTGTCCTCAAACAGTAAATCAGGCCAGTGGTCTGTGGTGGCTAAAGCAAACAGTGGCGTTCTGTCAACAGGGCTTTGGAATGCTATTGACACAGATGCCGTGGACACTGACAGATCGCAGGCAGGAACACGGCCATAGCAGCTTTTGGCAGTGACAAGTACTGGCAGTCAAAGGGCCCCACTGGGTGTGAACAGTGCTCTACCTGCTGCACATTTCCTGTTATTACGATACGGCTCAGACCCTGGGACCACTCTGTTTCCTTTAATCTTGAGGTAAAACCAGTGGGCAATGGCCAGGGCTGTAGATTGAGGCTGATGCAGAACTGACAATGGATTTCTGTCTGAAAATACTAAGTAAATACATTTTTGTCATCATGGTGTCAAATGTTTTATCTGGACCCTCCAATAAGTGATCTGGTGGTCCATCTTCAATGTTTTGCTTCATTATTAAGAGAATACGACAGATTATGATATAATTTGACAAATCTCTGTCATCCTGGGATTTGATTGACAGGTCACTATGGCAACTCAACTTGCCAGCAGTGAGACCAGGTCATAACTTTGTATCTTCTATTTATTCAATAGAGCATAGTTTAACCTGTAGTTGTGGTTCAGTATTTACACAAACAACACTGTAATATAACTTTATTTGGCAATGCTTGGTGAAGTTTTACCATTCTCATTAGCTTACCCATGAGTCCCTTGACATACCCCACTCGTGCAGCTCTGCTGCCATTCGTCCAAACATGATTACATCCTGTTTTTGCCTCCAAAATGTCATCCATGAATTGACAGCCCCATTAGCCTCGAAACAGCTGTTGAGAAACCAATGGGTGGCATCATGGATACTTTGTCCACTATTATATACAGTCTATGGACAAAGAATACTGGACCCCATGAAACACAAGCTCTCGGTGGCAGGAGAAAATATGACAGCACTGTGTAAATGCTTTTGCCATTTAATTCCACATTCATACAAGCTAAATGAAGCTCTGCATATTAGCTTTCTCAGATCATTAGCCTTTCTCCACAGCATTAAGCATGATCAGACTGCAGTATGATAAAACTAACAACTTGAGGTTAAGTAACAGACAATACCCACTTTTTTTCAAAATAAATTCTGCACAGTCAAGACTTATTCATTCAGACATAACTTTAAATATTCTGAGGAAAATGTGGACACCTTTTTAATGACTTGCACAAGTTTGTTTAAGATCCAAGTTTTCCATCGCTGGATAAGAGTTGCCTGAGCTCTGCTTGGCAAAAAGATTAATGCATCATCTTACTAAAGTTTGGCTGGGTGCCACCGCCTTCTCCGGAGTCTGTTTAACCTCAACTTTTGGGATGAAGCTGTGAATCAAATAGGCCACAGATTCCAGTGACATTATGCTGCCGGCGTTGTGCTTGGTAATGTGTGAAACTGTATTCTTCAAATAATCCATCTGAACTGAAAAGAGAACCAGCGCAGGCCAGAAAAATATCAGAATAAATGAAAATTCACAGCTGTCTTACGGCGGGTTATGTGTTCAATCAAGTGATGTGTGACCTTTATTTCAGCAGTGAAGCACAGAACTGACACCAGACAAGCATGTTGCCTGTATTGACAATACAGTGGACAAGTCAGTGACTCTGGCCCTGACATGTGCCCCACATGAAGCCTCTTACATGGCCGCAGCATACAGTGTATCTGTCTGTCAGTGTTGTCTCTGGGCTGTGCCTCTGGGCTGTTGAACACATTGTCGCAGTAATTGCTGTCGTGCAGATTTGTCTTGCACATCATTAAAACTAATTGCCTCACATTCCAGCCATTTCACAAATATGTGCAGCAATTATTACTTTGCAAGTAATAATAAAATGAGAATCCATCGGAAATAAAAGAGGAGAAATGGCAAACATTCCTGGCATTGCCACTTCAGCCTTAATTATAGCTGAGACAGCCTGGCCAACTTTGAGGAGATTGTGTCCAGATCCAGTCATCTGAAAAGATGACTATTGGATGGTTGTTGGCAGCTTTGAAACTTCCAAATAAACATGCTAAATCTAGACAAAGAACTAATAAAACAGGTTATTAATATAAAAACAGCTTTTTTCTTTGGACTTAAGTGTGCATATCTTTTTGCTTTCAGCCCTCTCATGTCTAAGAGGAATAACATGCAGTGTTTAAAAGATGAGGGTACTTTAAGAATTTGTTCTTTGGGGATTAAAATAATACATTTTATAATCCATTAACCATTAAAACATTTAAAACATTATGACAAAGTCTTGGTTGTGAAGTAAGCACAAAAAATGAACATGTATTACAAATTTGAGGTAAGCATGGTTGCTTATTTTAGTAGGTTTTTGTTATCTTCTCTTTGCCTGTGCATGTGTAACTCATTCCCTCCTCCACTGGACTCTCATATTAACTTAGAGCTCATTTCCAGTCCATTACAACCCACTAGAGGTTCTACTTCCTCTCTCAGATCCATGGTAATATAACCCATCACATCTTTACATTCCTGTCATCCAGCAAGGAGAAATCTGAAACCAATATCTGACATAATCCAAACATCTAGAGAAATCTTGTTACAATGCAAAGGTCAACAGTGCATCGAGGGGTAAAGTGACATTTCTGAAATTAATATTGATAATTAGAGCATAATCATAATAATTGAGGTAGAACTCCACAGACTGAGCACATTACACCCCATTATGAGATTTGGAGGCTGGAAGCTGCACTGGAGATTAGGATTCGGTAGAAAATGACAAAGGTAGAACATTCTGACTTCCTGGTCTTTCTGGGAAATCATAAAGAAAGACAAAATAGCAACGGGAAATCAGCACCTTACCTCTGATTGTCTATTAGCCCTTTCAGATAATAATCAGGTTAGCTATGGCAAAACTAGTAAGCTACCAGACTGAATACTTCTTCAGTAAGAAGTAAGACCAGTTCTTCGTACTGAGCAGTTAACAAAGTTGTTCTCAATGTAAATGGTCTCCAGTGAGTGTTAATTCCTTTACAACATGCAATAGCAACAGCATTTTAAGGATCACCAAAAGCTACCTTTGCAGTCTATGAGGAAAAAATCTACACCTCTACCCTTTTTATTACAGCATACATTCACATTCAAACATCTATACTGTTTCAATGAGAACCAGAAAGGAAGGAGTCTGTCACTGTATGACTGATCCTTTACTTGCTGCTTGTGGTAATTCTTATATGGGTAATATTTCACGAAATAAACATGCCTCTGTCATAGATAGACACACACTTTTTAACCACAGTGTGGGTTGTTTGGTCTCATACAGTAGTTGAAGTTATTATTCTCCTAACCCACTTCAGCTCTGTGAGGGGATTTTGTTAACCTACCGCTGACCCATGACACTGTGTACATTACTTTTAGCTATGCTATATCTCGTGCGTCCACTGTACCCCTCAAACTCCCACATTCAGCATCCAATGAGCCATATGCTGAGTGCTCTGTGGCGGATATCTGGATCTGGGGGCGTGTGCCCACAACTTGTAAAGCTGACTCTGTGAGATGCGGTATTCACCAAAAAAACCACAAACCCCATCCTCCTGAGGGATCACATCCCAACAGCTTCCATATGGTCTTAAAGCAGGAGGGTGCTATAATTTAATATGGTTAGTTATGGTCTTCCCTAATGACACTGTGGCCTCAGTAAGTGTGTGTGAGACTTAAAGCAGACAGAGTTTGTTTTACATATTGCACTATTGAGTGTCAATCGAGTCCAGGCTCGTATTGAGGTACGCATCACTAAAGTTTATGTCGCTGTTTAATAGCATTGTAAATAAGACAGACAAATAACACCAGGTATCACTGAAGAGTATCCCTTTTGTGCATGATGTCCACTGTGCTGCTTTGCAAAGGCAAACCAACTGGAGGAAGTGACATTAAATTTATAGTAATTACAAAAAGGCAAAAAGCTAAATTATCAGGAAAAACAAGCAACATAAGATGTAAAAGGTACAAAATAGTGAGGAAAATGAATACAGTGGAACCTCGGACAATGACCGCTTCTGACAACAAAAAATTTGGGTACCGACGAAAAAAACTGCAAAAAATTTGAACCTGATAAAGACGAATTATCCGGACAACAACGCCCGGGTCACGTCTGCGTCACTTCCGGGTGATGACAAGAATGACCCGGAAGTCAGAGCGCTAGCCACTAACGCTAGTCACTAGCACTAGCCGCTAGCACTAGCAGCTAACGCTAGCCGCTAGTGCTAGGGAAGCTAGTGGGTCACGTATGCATCACTCGAAGAGAATGACCTGGAAGTCAGAGCGCTAGCGGCTAGCAAAATTAGCACTAGCCGCTAGCGTTAACACAGACAGAGGCTGCTAAAGGCTGTTAGCTGTGTTGACACGGCCCAGGCTGCTAGCAGGCAGCCATCGCCGAGACGTGTTAAGAGCCAGCAGCTCTGGTCCCTGGAGTTGTTCACAGTTATGGACGTGTGCAGTGTCCACAGACACACTGCTAAGTCATAAGCCAAGGTAAGAATACATTCTAAATCATTTTTGGAACCAATTTCATTTATTCCGTGTCAGATAATTAACATAACTTCCTTTTAAAATAATAATAATGAATAAATGTGCAGGTAGGGGTGTGTAATACATAC
>JAQQAE010003552.1:0-20033 GCA_029823295.1 Pseudamia nigra | reverse complement strand
CAGTTTGCATTTACACTCAGCTGCAGGACCCGGACACACGATCAGAAGGACCACGATGTTTACATTCGTTGAGAATGTCACTTCCGGGTCATTCGCGGATGAGACCCGGAAGGGATGCAGGCGTGACCCGGGCGTAGACACGTCAATCTTCGGTCGTTGGCCGCATAATTCGTCGCTATCTGGTTCAAATTTTTTATAGTTTTTTTCGTCGGTGTCCAAATTTTACATTGTCAGAAGCTGTCGTTGTCCGAGGTTCCACTGCACAGCAAAAATAAGGGAATTGACCTTGCTGTTCCAATACTTTTGGAGATCACGGTGTACTCTACATTAAGTTCACATACTCATACAGAGTAGGGCTAAATGATTAATTGCATTTGCAATAATATCGCGGTATGATAAAACATCCAAGGCGTGTGGTTTTTGTTTCATCGACTGGACTGGAAATTTGGTTGAAGACGTTTCGCCACCCATCCAGGAAGCTTCTTCAGTGACTGAAAGAAAAACCACACGCCTTGGATACTATGACCTGGATGACTGAGAATCTTCACAGATATGATCATTTTCTAACCACAAAGGCTGCGATTTGACTGGTCACATTGCAGTGTGATGGTGAGGCAGTCTTGTTTCTCAGAGGTTTCTTGTTTAACAGCCCAATAGCTGGCTAACCGCTAGCACTAGCGGCTAGCCAGCTCACGCTCCAACCCCACTTTTGGGTCCTTCTCGGCCGAGACCTGGAAGTGACTTTTGTTGTCCGGGTCAAAATTTGTTGTCCAATGCAAATTTTTTGCAGATTTTTTTCTGTGGTATCCAAATTTTTTGTTGTCAGAAGTGTTTGTTATCAGGGGCACCACTGTACTTTATTAAAGTGATGGAAAGACTAAAGGTTAATCTTTCTCTCATTAGTCCATAAAACTTTGTCCCAGAACTTTTCAGGCTCATCTCTGTTCTTTTTGGCAAATTCCAATCTGTCCTTCCTGTTCTTATTGCTAATGAGTGGTTTGCATCTTCTGTTGTAGCCTCTGTACCTTTGTTCCTGAAGTCTTCTGTGAACGGTGCATTGTGATCCTTCACTCTTGTCCTCTGGAGGTTGTTTGTGATGTCACTGACAGTAGTTTTAGGGTTCTTCACAGTTCTCACAATGTTTCTGTCATCAGCTACTGATGTTTTCCGTGGTTAACCAGTTCGACGTCTGTTGCTCAGTACACCAGTGGTTTCTTTCTTCTTCAGGACATTTCAAATGGTTGTCCTGGCAATGACCAATATTTGTGCAATGGCTCCAATTGATTTTCCATCTTCCCTCAGCTTCAAAATTGCTTGCTTTTCTCCCATAGATAGCTCTCCGGTCTTCACCTGTTTAACTATCAATGCAGTCTGCACAGGCAAAACCCAAAGCTAAAACTGAGAGGAGACACTCAGTGCTATTTAGTGTAATAGGACACACCTGGGCAACAAAACACACCCGTCAGTCATTTGTTCCAATAATTTTGCTCACTTGAAAAATGGGTTGGTTCAAAAAAAAGGTGCTTTTTTCTAAGTTCTTTGACCAATTTTGATGTAAATATCTGTAAATAAAAGCTGAAATACTGATCTTTTGTCTCATATTCATTGTTTGTCAAACCCAAATGTTTTCAGTGTACAGCAAAATAAAGGAATTGGCCTTGCTGTTCCAATATTTTTGGAGGGCAGTGTATATACAACACATAGCTGTCTTGAAGTGAACTTCCTTTTCATGGATTTACATGAATAAATGTTTTTTTGGCAGTCTCTCTGCAAGCACCGGGAATAGTCAGCCATCATGTTTGTATTCCATCTCCCTTCGTAATGTTTTTTCCATTGTTTTTATGTCCTGGTATAATCGTTCACCTTGTTCCTCACAGCACCAATATTTTCTGGAAAGTATTCCAAGTAACTTTGGAGAAAGTGAACCTTTACACAAGATTTTGAAAGCTGGCAAGCAGCTTCTTGACCCGGGTCCTGTAGTTGTCAGATTTTTTTCATTTCCAAAGAAGTTGGAGGCCACATCGGTGAATGCACAGCATGCACTTTTTTCATTTTGCCTCATTGTGATCAGAAACTGCTGGTCATGCAATAAGTGCCGAATCTGAGGGCCATCAAAAATCCCTGCTTTTGTTTTTTTCAGATGTCAAGGTTGGAAACTTGTCAGACAGGCACTTGAAGCACTGTCCATCGTTGTCTAAAGCTTTGACAAACTCTTTCATTCGAAGAAGCTTTATATGAAGTGGAGGCAACAAAACTTTATTTGCATCCCCCAGTGGTTTGTTCTTCACATTTTTCTCTCCAACTTTGAATTCTTCTCTTTCAGACCATATTTTTATTTTGCAATGATCATCTTTTGCTTGACATGGGAATTTAGTGTAGCCACTTTGCAGGCCAAGAAACAATCCAACTTTTTCAAGTTTCCACATAGAGTTCAGTTTTGTTCACTGTATTTAATCTTCTCCAACACCACACTCATACTTTCATAACTTTCCTTTGACTGAACAGAATGACCAATTGGGATTGAAGCAAAATAATTGCCATTGTGCAGCAACACAAGCTCGGTATTAAGCTAGCTTTCGAGCTATCTGCTATAATCAACCGCCACTCATCTGGATCATACTCACAACCCGTGGCACCTACGAGGCCTTTTACATCAAAACAATACACAAGTTAATACTTTTAGCATTGTTCTTTTTTGTAGACATATGTAGGTTTATTTACCTTGACATGTTTCGACAACCTCCTGTTGTCTTCCTCAGAAGATGAGATGAGGGATCATACATCTTGTCCCACACCTGGGATGCTGTTCTCAACAAGGCATCTGACAGTAGGGGGCGTAGTTACCCTCTGCTGTCTGGTATAAAACAGCCAATAAGACACATCACAGTAACATCACGTGACCCTTCTGAGGAAGACAACAGGAGGTTGTCGAAACATGTCATGGTAAATAAATCTACATCTGTCTACAAAAAAGAACAATGCTAAAAGTATTAAGTTGTTGAAGATACTATGAACCTTTTTGCAATACACAAAGTTGTCTTCCATATTAAAAAATGGAAGAAAATCCTTTTCTTGGTACCCACAGAAGGCAAACTTTGTTCCTGGAGCAAGCAATTTTTCTTTTCCCTTAGCCTTGAATCAAGTAACTCTGTAGCTTCCTTCAGTAGCTCTAAATCAGAGTTGTCCAATTATTGCCACAAAGGGCCAAGACACTACAGGTTTTCTTTCCAGTAACTCACTAAAGCAGGTGTTTTCACTGAAGTGCAATCACTGGGAAAGAATTCAGTGAAATCACCTGCTAAAGAGACTGGTTGGAAAGAAAAAGTGCAGTGTCCCAGCTCTTTGTGGCAATGATCGGAAAACCCTGATCTAAATCATGAATTACATCATTTTACTGAGTGAATAACAGGGACAGTGTAGCTGCAAGCTGAAGAAATTTCAAAGTCCTGGCCATTTGTATTTCCTGCTGAAAAAGCATTGGCTGATGAATCTATTTCATCAGTTAAGCTTGTCAAAACTGTAACTGGTGTTTCATTGGCGGGTGGTCGAGGTCTGATAGCTGATGCCAGATTAGGGTATCGTACAGAGGATTTTGTTTTTGCACTAAATCCAGAAGTATTGACTAGACAGAAATAACAAAATGACTCTGTGGCTCCATCCATACCAATGGAGTCCACTGTTGAAGGTTTCCAACACAAGCATGCCAAACTGCCATGGGATGCCCATGGTTTGTCTTGATTACCTAGTTTCAATCCAAAATAAGCATTTTTCATGAATTTGTTTATATTCGATGCTGTTTGGATGTAGTAAAACACCTGCAGATGTAGCAGAAAACATCTGGATCATGTTTGCATTTTCTTCTGTCACTGGCCATATTAACCACCATGAAATCTCAAAACTAATTGTAATATTTTCAGTAATGCTTGTAAAAATTGGCTAAAAATTAAACAACTCGTTCTCATGTGACAGAAGGAAACATAAAAAAGTCCTTTTGGCAATTGTTATATTGAGGCACAATAGACACTTCTTCCTCTTACCAAAAACACATATTTTTAAACTTGCAATTGGATGACTTTTATGATTTTTATGTATCTTATTTTACTGTTATTTTATTGTTTATTCTTTTATCATTTGCTTGTAAAGCACTTTGTGATTTTTATCTTGAAAGGTACTATCTAAATAAAACGTTGCTTACTTACTAGCTTACAATGTTAAATGTATAGAGCCAAAAAAAAGCATTGTTTATTTCTTGGATTTGTAAAACAGTGATATTTCCCCATCTATTTTAAATTAAATCATGGGTATCATAAAATCCACTGAATCCTCCTGTGTAGTTAAATGTTGTTGAGACTGTAAGCGTGTGATTGTGATTGAATTCCAGTGTGTGATGCTGCGTGTCAATGTCATCTGGACAGAAAACAATGACAATGTGTGCTGATGTCAAACATTGTGTATGTAAGCGTGTGTGTGTCAATGACATTGGCCAGTGAAAAAGTGTTCTCCTCTCAGAGACACTGAGGGTTACCTCCTGGCATGTGGCTCCTTCTACCTCTTTCTCTTTTGCCCTCTATCCACATGTTTAATCCCATCAACACTCCCATCATCCCTTCATTCTAATCTTCTTTTCTGCCTGTTTATCGCTCCCACATGTTTACTATCTCCTCATCTTTAACTCTTCTTTTTTTTCTCATCTTTTTCTGTCTGTACTCTAGTTTTGCTTTCCCCACGCACTGAGAAGCATTGTTCTCTTCCTTCTCGTTCTCCTCCATTCTACCTGTACACTTCCCCCCTCTGATCTTTTAGCTACAATCTGTTTCTGTGTCATTGGGAGGTAGCAGGTCAAGCGTAAAGGCTAATCTAAATTTCATTCACTTTATCAGCGGGGAGTTTATCATAAAGAGGGGAGGGAGACATTGCCTCTGACTCGAACAGTCTCTCCAATGTTCTGTGAGGTCTCTCGCCCTTTATTTTCTCTCTCTGCTCTTAACATGTAACTGGTGAATGCAATCACTGAAGGGCACAGTGATAAAGTTATTTATCACAGTAAATTACTTACCGTTTATACATCATAAAAAATACAATCTAAACAAAACTTTTGATGTTTTTGCTCTGAATAATTTCACAATTTATTGAAAAGTAGTCATTTTAAAAGCATCATAATGCAAAATACATTTTTATAAATTACACTGAAATATGGCCTATTAAGGGGAGTAAAAGAAACTGAAAGCGACATTGATAGATGGATTGTTTCACAGTGAACATAAGAATGTAAACAAATATTATCTGAGTAGGACCACTCATATATTGATCCTCATTATCTATTAATGTACATAAAACAGAAGGACCCAAAATGTCAACAAATGTAGCATCATATATTGTTGAATTAACATAAATAAAATTGATGTTATTTCATCGTAAACATAACCCTATATTATTGCATATACTGGTCTGTTGTGGGTGCCATTAGTTTCTGCTGCTGTTATGATGGTGGGACAGAAGCTGTTTATGAGGCGTATGAGGTGAATATATGGCTCCTGGTTGGTCATGGTTTGTCTGCTGCTTTTCCTCTGGCCAAAGAATGCTGGTGTAAGTGTTCTTTTGTGGAGTGATGGACATTTACTGCTCTGGCGACTTGCCTGGTGGTCTGCCCTGCCTCCACGAGTCCAATGGCACAATTCTGGTCACGTTGGTCCAGTCACGGAATTCTTACAGATATTATTTTCTCTAAAGCTATGGTGCCTTTTTATAGGGTTGGGTGTGTTTGGGAATGGTGTTTGGGATTGGTTGCACAAGGACACAGAGTTATTTCCCAAAAGTGTTTAAGACACAGGACTACTCAGTATACTCAGCCAGACATGACCAACTACCACAGGTTGAGAATTAACATAAAACCAACCATACATACATTTGTTCAGCTAGTTATATCCATTCATCCATCCTTCCATCCATCTTCTACCATTTCTCCAGGGGATGGGGTTGCATGGGGCAACAGCTTGAGCAGGGTTAGTTTTATTATTTGAGAAAAGTTCCTTCCAAATTGGGCCAAAAATAGAGTAGAGCATTATTATATCTCTTAATTGCATTTGCTTATTCGAACTGTTAAAACTACAAATGAACTACACTACAAATCAAATCAGTGTTTTATTTTTTTCCCAACTGAAGACCCAGGAAACCAGTTTGACCTCTTAAGAAGAAAAAAGTGTTGATGTCTAAATTTTTACTGATTCTTCCATGGTCCAAACAATGTGTAATTAAATGTGACATGAATTGTGGACATCAAGAAACATCAACAAACAAGAAACAGCTTAAATACTAATGTACAGTAAATGCATGACATATTTTTACACTATGTGGCTTTCATTTTCATGTGTTGTATATATAATTTTCTGTATTGTTATGTCATTTTGGTCTTACATTGTTTTCATTTTCTTAAGATGTCTTCATCTTTATTATATTTTCATTTTTTGCACCTGAGGACTCACCCCTATATTTGGCATGGCTTTGGTGGGGTCAACATTTATAAACTCCACCAGAGAACAAACTTCATTATAATTTCTAGAATGGGAATGGAATTTTAGATCATATTTTAGTGATGCAGTATACTCTGACAGTATACTTATAGAATTCAGCAGATCTATTTTGGTCGCTGACTAACCCTGGGGTTGAGTAAAGAAGAATCAACTCCTTTTTTTTCATGCACAGATGGACAAATATGACTGTCGGGTATTGTACACTAATATTTTGCAATGTCAAGTCAAATCATTTTCATATATATACAGTCCAATATAACAAACCACAAATTTACCTGTAGAGACTCTACCCTCAGTGCAATATTCCCCATGCTGCTTGCTTTGAGTGTGATGTTAACAACAATTTTATATGGTGAAGCAGAAAAAACCTCAGGATACTTTGGCATATATAATACTCTTATGTGTACAGAAATCTCACCTACAGTTTATGTGCAGCAAGTATTATTGAGAACAAAGTAGTTGAGATGATCGTGCACTGTCAGGTTATGACCTTCAATATGAGACCTAGACAGAACCACATACAGACAAAGATGACAGAAAGGGAAAGACAAGGCTGTGTCCAATTCAGTGTCTCTATTTGATCATATCACGCTTGTTTTCTGCACACAGACTGCTCTCCATGGTTCTGAAATGTTTCCCTTTGACAACTTAAGTCACCCATTTAAAAAATCCAACACATTGGAAAAATGCAGTCACCTGATCGTTGTCTGTTTATATGCGCTTTCTAACTGGATCAGACCAGAATCAAAAAGCTATAATACCGATACATTTAAAAATAAATAAATGAAACGCTGTTAAAAAATGTAGGTAAGGTGCCAGTGTCTGCAAATGAAAAAGGTTTAGCTTCATTTAAATCTGTTTGTGCTCTGCGGAAGAAGCTGTTTTCTTGTTTTCAGACGTCTGTGTCATCTGCCAGAGAGCAACAGTTCAAGTAAATAATGACCAAAGCAGGAACAGTTTTGTGCAATTCTAGTGGCTCCAGAAAAGAATCTAGAAGTAGCAATTTCATTTATAGAGGGCAGAGGAGAGCCAACAATTTTATGTGTTGTATTGATCACTCTTTATATTAGTTGTCTGTCTGTAGCAGGGCATCAGGCATACCATACAGTCACACAGTAAACCAGGATGTTCTCTATAGTGGAATGGTAGAAAAGTACAAGCGGTGTCGATGATAGTATTACTAGGGTGGGAGGAGGTGCACTCATGGGCATATAGTGAGTACAGCAGAGGACTCAGCATGCAGCCCTGTGGGGAATGGATGCTAAGCGTGAGGGTAGAGGACACATGGGGTCTAAGCTTCACTGTTTGAAGTGGGTTGGTAAATAAGTCTATAATCCAACAGATGTGAGGGGAGAGGCCAGGTCTCTTCTGTTGAGGATGTCTGGAGTGATGATGTTAAATGCTGAACTGTGATCAACAAAGAACATCCTCATGTAGCTCCCACTGTGTGAACTACAGTACCTTATGGTATTGAGTGGAGCATAGTGCTTCTTCTGTAGTTGAATCATCACTCTGTTTTTCTTTGTGCGAAATAGGTCACAATAAAATAAATTACTGTATCAATTCTTTATATGGGTTTTGGTGGCAGTTGGAAAACCTGCTTACAGGTAATAATGTGTGTAACATGAAGATTGGCAACTGAAAGTAGAATCTCAGAAGGATCAATTCTAAATTTCCCATTGATTATCAGTGCAGCCGACAGATAACATTATACATCATGTACACAGCCCAGTACCACAAGAATTTAGAATAAATATTGATTCAGTGGCTTGTTTTCCATTTACTCACCTCGCACAGCTTAAGAGCTTCCTCATGTGTAAAGGACGAGTTAAGTGCATGGTGAATCCACATAGTCACACCCTGAGGAGTGTTCATACCTTAACTACCTCCACTTAAAGAGAGCACATGGAGGGATGAGTGGCACTGCAGGTCACATAACAGCCCCATCTTGAACACATGTCTCTTTATCACGACAGAGGAGTTAACAGTATGCATGAATTCACACCAATGACCTCCATGTGCCATGTGTCACCTGTTCTTAACACTGTCCAGATGGGGCACTGGGACAAGGCTATTAATAGTGTTGAAATGCTGCTTCCTTTTTGCACAGGCAAACAGAGATGCATCCTTGTATCTTGCTGATTGTTGAAGACCTGAGAAAATGTAAGCAATGTTCAACAACAGGCACTGCAAATTAAAGGGTTCTAAGAAGCAATATTCAAAACCGTAATTTTCTAATTCTTTTACAATAAATGTTGGGGTCTCAGGGAGCATTTTTAGTGCGGCAGTTGCAACATTACTTATTGAGTGCTACTGCCCAGCACTTTAGTGTTTTTTGTTACTTTGATAATGCGCAGGTCACTCATTCTTTGGTAGACTCCTACCATGTGACTCCTGTAAAGTACACATTTTCATACACTGCTATCTTTATTGGTTTAAGATTTTTCATAGTTTAAAATTAATTAAGTGGTTGATTTATCAAGATGAAGCCTATTTAGAGATTTGATCTGATGATTTCCTCGTCAGGGTGAAGTCACTGTCTGCTTAAATGAAGTGAACACAGGGTGCAGAGGGGAGGTAGAGCAAAGAGAACAGCCTGGGAAATAACTTTTTGAATTTAATGGCATTTTTACACTAAAAGCACTTCTAAATTCACTGTTTACAGGGATATTCATGTACTTAACACAGAGCAATCACATAAATTGTAACAGATGTGGATGTTCAGTTTTCTGTAAGATCATAGAAATCCTGGAGTATTAGATCAACAACCACGTTTTCAGTCATTTTCCCCTCCATCACAGCACAAAAACGTTATGTTTTTACTTTCTACATCGAGCTCCTTCTCGATTTTGATTGGTTGGCAATGAGCAGTGATTATAGCTCTGTTCTGAAGATTTTGTGCAGAAATGTCTTCAGCGTGGTGCAGAAAAGAGGTGCACTGAGGGTGTTTTAGTGCTGAAGGTGCGCAGAAGGCAGGATTTGAATGGAAACAAGACGCTACCAGTGCTAAAAACATTCCTTGTAGACACAGGGCCTTATTTTTATGATTATATTGTTCTGATCACCATATCAGTAATATTTAATCTAGTTAACTCTGTCCAAATGTATTTAGGTGGTCCCATTTCAAAAGTGTCTTTGGTATAGGTTGGTTGGTTTACCCTCTGTAGTGAAATGCAGTGTGGCCAGTGATATTAATTTAGTTACTAAATTTATTATTCTTAAAATGTATTTAAAGATTTGTTGTGTAGGTTGGATGTATTGATGCAGTTGTATTTAGACTTTTATGTGTTGTGGTATTTTGAGGTTCCCAGCACAATTAAACGAGGCGTATCATTAATAGGGTAGGAGCTGCAGTGAGCATAGTCTTTACTACAGCTATTTATGTTCTACAGTGACAATTAGCTTTATCTTTACAGGTGGATTTGTTACCTGGATTTTTCTTTTGACACAAAGTATCTACAGTATATATTATCTTCATCATGTCCACAGTAAATTGACACCATGACTGTAATTGCCACTATGCTATCTGTTATGACACCTGGTTTAATAAATACTGATACTGTATGATGGCGTTTCATACACATACAGTCAGGTCATGTTGAACAGTGATTTTTTTCTACTATTACATTAACAGTGTCTAGTTTTCAGTGGATTATTGTAAATCACTGTGAGGAAAATATATAGACACCAGGACCTATACATTGACCACTCTCCCCATTCAGCCTTTGGTTTTAGATTCTTTATCTGAAACAGGTGGGATGTGAGAGCTTTATTATAGACAACCTGTGGTTACATGTGGCTGCACTCAAATTGAACACACCTAGTCCATTAGCTCCCTCTCCGAGTCCGTGACCTGTGTGACCTTCTCAGTGATTATGTGTCATGATGGATGTGGCCAGGTAGCCCTATTTAATCATACTGATAGTCATGATGGAGAATTTACTGCCTGGGACTGGCAGCATGGCAGTGACATATGCTCACACACCCACACATGTATGCACACATCCACATGTGTTCTGTCAGCACATGGACTCCTTTGTGATTGTGGTGGAGTTGAGGGAATCTGCATACATTGTATCATCAGTTTACAGTGAAAAAATACTTAAAGAGTGTCACACATCAAGAAGGAAGGTACATTTATATTGTCATGCTATAGCAAAATAATAAACTACTAAACTGAAAATCAAACAGGATGCTGGGTTAATTTGGGTAGGTGACGTGTTTCCAAGAGCTCTATGACTTCTCTTTCAATTCAACACATGAATTAAGGTGAAGAACTTAAATATAAGATAAAAGATACATTTGATAACATGCACTGTATATCCTTCTCCTGCTTCATGTCCATCAGCAATCTTACCTCTCATGGCAAATGGTTTTAGAAGTGATGCCTCAAATCCTTTCTGAAGTGAAAATTGGACGTGTTTCTGTCAGTCTACCCCAGGGCAACTGTGACAACAAATGTAGTTTTCAGCACCAGTGTGGGACCGTAGGTGTGTTTCCACCACAGGAAATTCAGGGTACAAGAGGCGAGGGGGGATTTTATAGGAATGTCCTCTCGCTTGGTGTGTCTCCATGGCAGAGTAGGACACACCACGACATAATCACTCTCAATTGTCACAATCATTGTGTGACTAATTTGGCCGTGACATTTGCAGTCATCTACTTATCATACATTATCCTTTTGTTGTAAAATCTGTCGATACGTCAGAATCCTGCTATTTACTGCTCGTCTTCTGCAGGGCTTTAAAATTGCCACTTGTTTCCTGTTGCCGTCATATCCTGCTCTGGATTACCCAATCAGCACTGAGTAAACCTTTAAGCTCCACCCAGGAGTTTTTTGGAGTACCTACCCCAAAAGAGGGACTTGGTTAGACCCCGAAATGGCTCCTGTAATTTGAGCCGCAGAGATGGTTCCTGCAGTGGAGATGCACCAATAGTCCCAGCCCTGTAGAATTGCATTGAAGTTCCTACAGTGGAAATGTGCCTTATGTTATGTGGGTCTGTGCATTCAATGTAAAGCACTTTGGGTGTCTCAAAAATTGCTAAATAAATCCGATCCAATATTATCATTCATTTCCATGCATCCAGTTTCTACCCCTTGATCCTCTTGGGGGTTTGGAGGGGGCTCGCTGGAGCCTATCCCAGCTGACTTAGGGCAAAGGTAGAGTACACTCTGGATGAGTCGCCAGTTCATCACAGAGCTGACATATAGAAACAGACAACCTTTCACACACATTCATGCTTATGGACAATTTAGAGTGGTCAATTCACCAAACCCCTAGTGCATGTTTTTGGTTGTGGGAGGGAGCCGGAGTACCCAGAGGGAACAAACACAGACACGGGGAAAACATGCAAACTCCACACAGAAAGGCCACTCCGGTCGACCCAGGACCCTCTAGCTGTGAAGCATCACCGTGTCGCCCATCATCATTATTATTACTATTATTATTATTATTATTCTTAAACCCATTCCACGTGACTATCTTGTCAGTCTGATAAGAGAATGACATGAGTGTGCAAAGCTGTCATTAAAGCTAAATGTGGCTACATGGGACAATCTAAAATGTAAATATGATTTGCAACTACTGCTACGATTTGCATCAGATTTGGTGGGGGCATGTGGCACAGGGAGGGGATTAGGGGTGAGGATATCAGTTGACCCAGTGAGGAGAAAAGAGGTTTCACACACATCACTCACACTACGTAATTTGGGGTTTAGGGATCACCAGGGCCTCATGCGCCATGATTGATCAACGAAGTTTGTCACTGATGAGCTCAAAGGCTGAACCTATCATCACAATGAACATACATACTTACATTAACAATTTGAAAGGTCAGCTGCTTAGTTTTCCAAGTTCCTATACCATGGTTCACAAAATGCTGTGGGCATGGTATTACAGCCATATGAAAAAATTTGGGCACCCCTGACAATTTCTATTATTTTCATTTATAAAGCAGAAGGTGTTTGGATCAGCAATTTAATTTTGATCTCTCAAATATCTGATGGATGCAGTAATATTTCAGCAGTGAAATAAGGTTTCTTGGATGAACAGAAAATGTGCAATATGCATCAAAACAAAATAAGGCTGGTGCATAAATTTGGGCACCCCAACAGAAAAATCACATCAATATTTAGTAGAGCCTCCTTTCCCAAAAATAACATCCTCAAGGTGCATCCTATAGCCTTGTTATGCATTTTTAGTTTAAAGGAATTAAATAATTTGAACTGTGCGCAAGTATTTCATTAAAACAGATACCATATAGTGCAAACAATAATTTGTACTATTTACATCACCTTGCTAAGGTTAATTATTAAATATGTAACAGTGACTATGGACTCTTATTTTGAAGTCACCAGACATAACAGTTGTTGTTTCCTGTTGCTAGCTTGATGCACCTGGAAGTTATGAATGTTTCAAGTGCTACAAATTGTTTTTGTTGCTTGTTCCTTGTTAAACTGCGCACAAAAGGGCAATAAATGTTCAGTTAAAAAAAAGACATCCATCTCCATCATCTTTTGAAGCTTTCAGTATTCAACAAGCCTCTAATGAGTGTCTGGATTCTGGATGAAATGTACTTTGGATCATTCATCCTTACAAAACATGTCCAATTCAGTTAGGCTTGATGGTAGTCGAGCATGGGCAGCCTGCTTCAAATCATCCCACAGATGTTCTATGATATTCGGGTCTGGGGACTGGGATGGCCATTCCAGTGCATTGTACTTGTTCCTCTGCATGAATGCTTGATTAGGTTTTGAGCAGTGTTTGAGGTTGTTGTCTTGTTGAAATATCCAGCCCCAATGCAACTGCAACTTTGTGACTGATTTGAACATTATTCTCAAGAATCTGCTGACATTGAGTGGAATCCATACAACCCTCGACTTTAACAAGATTCCCAGTAACAACGCTGGCCACACAGCCCAACAGCATTATGGAACCTCCACCAAATTTTACTGTGGGTAGCATGCGTTTTTCATGGAATGCTGTGTTATTATGCTGCCGTGCATATCACGCCTTGTTATGACCAAACAACTCAATTTTCGTTTCATCAGTCCACAGCACCCTATTCCAAAATGAAGCTGGCTTGTCTAAATATGCTTTTGCAAACAGTACCTCAAGCAACTCTGGCATGTGTGCAGAGAAGGCTTTTTCCACATCACTCTCCCATGCAGCTTTTCCTTGTGCAAAGTGTGTTGAATTGTTGAACGATGTGCAGTGACACTGTCTGCAGGAAAATGATGATTTTGTGGGTCTTTGGAGGTGATCTGTGGGTCATCTTTAACCGTTCTCACCATCCTTTGCCTTTTGATATTTTTCTTGGCTTGCCACTTCTGGTCTTAACAAGAACTGCACCTGTGGTTCTTCCATTTCCACACTATGTTCTTCACACTGGAAACTGACAGCTGAAATCTCTGTGATAGCTTTTTGTAGTCTTCCCCTAAACCACAATGTTGAACAAGCTTTGTTTTCAGGTCATTTGAGAGTTGTTTTGATGTCCCCATGTTGCCACTCTTCAGAGGACAGTCAAAGAGAAGAACAACTTGAAGTTGGCTGCCTTAAATACCTTTTCTCATGATTGGATGCACCTGTCT
Source organism: Pseudamia nigra (assembly GCA_029823295.1). Classification (NCBI taxonomy): domain Eukaryota; kingdom Metazoa; phylum Chordata; class Actinopteri; order Kurtiformes; family Apogonidae; genus Pseudamia; species Pseudamia nigra. The sequence goes on along the minus strand of JAQQAE010003552.1, from coordinate 5,912 downwards.
GTCAAGTTGAAGGCTTAACAAGCTCACCAAATCAATCTTGTGTTCCAATTAATCAGTGCTGAATAGTTACAAGTTTTGAAATCAACAAAATGACAAGGGTTCCCAAATTTATGCCCCTGTCTAATTTTGTTTTGATGCATATTGCACATATTCTGTTCATCCAATAAACCTCATTTCACTACTGTAATATTACTGTGTCCATCAGTTATTTGATAGATCAAAATAAAATTGCTGATCCAAAAACCTGCTGATTTATAAATGAAAATAATAGAAATTGTCAGGGGTGCCCAAACTTTTTCATATGACTGTATGCATAGGCATATTCAAACTACTTGTCATGATGGAAGCACCCAACTAATGTTGTGCTATTTAACATTGTGGACTCTGGCAAGGTGAAAACTAGTATTATAATTCTTAGCATGACTGATACTCAAACACTGAGTCGAGGTACAAGGTCTACTGCATATACATAACTACAGTACATACCTGTACTTGGGTTTTCTGTCGCATGGAGTTCCTGAAGCTGGTAGAGAAGGTACATGAGGGTGAAATTAATAATTCAGTTAAATAAGAAAGCCAGGTCAGGCTACTAAATGTTGAAACTCACTTGTCCAATCAAGCACGATCTGAAAAATAATTAATCATATTGCTTGTTGGAGGTGACCATGGAAGTAAATACAAAGTGAGGTATCTTAGTAAAATTGCTTGAGGAAATGAGGATGTTTCTTCTTGTACCCCCTCCCATTTTATCTCTTTACTCAGATACATGCCAAGGGAATTTACAAAAGGACAGCTAGAAGGATGAAAGAGGAAAAAGGAATAATACAAACACGTGAAGGATTGAGGAAAATGCTGAAGCGAGGTGAAAAACAAGCATAAATGAACAAGCAAGACAAATCGTGCTGAGGGAGGTACAGATGGCTGGACTGAGCAGATGGAAAGTTCAGACCCTGCTTGTTTTCACTGAAATGTCACAACTGTAAAAAAGGTTTTATAAAGCATCAATCATCCTGGAGCAGCACCTCCAGGAATAGTCATGTGGCTTTGGAAATTAGACCTCCACATTGAACTGCAGAGGCAATCATCAGTGGATGGTTCAGGTCAGTGCACTGCTCATAGAGAAGGAAATGTAGAGAGGAGGAGCTGAGAAAAGAAACAACTGGAGTGGAGACAGGTAAGGGGAAGGCAGGTAGACAGTTTGACATTAAAGCTTTTAGTGGAGCTTATTTTTTGCTTATGCCATCTTCGAATTTGTCTACCTTCTCACACAGACACCACATTTTCCCGTGTGCCACTCAGTGCGCTACTTCGCCACCTCTTTAGACACCACTTATTTGTGTCTGAAAATGACCTTTAAAAGCACTTCACAAACCATCCCAGTAAACTACAGCGTCTCTTCTGTGCAGCATTCAGTGACACTTATTCACATTAAAACACTTCCTGCAGTCAAAAAAGCCACACGTACCATTAAATATTTATGTCTATTCGGTGAATAAACTTAAGGCTGTCATTTAGCAAGCAAATGCATAGTTAATGTGAATAAATGACCATTTTTGTCTGATTCTGGACATTTGTGCTATGATGTAAGAACAAGTCAACAACTTACTTGTGGCACTTAACTTTAAATCCATAGCCTTTACACTGAATGTGTGTGTAAAATGTACACACAAACTAAAATGTGATGTTTGTGATTGTACTGTGAGGTGTTGTAACCACCCACTTTCCATCATAAGGTTGAGAGCGAGAGAAGCTCAGTGCATCACAGTCCCCCAGCACACCTTGCAAGAGACAGAGAAAGAGTGAAGCGAGAGAAGTACGGGGGAAGCCATGGTAGATGTGATCTAATGATAGCTGGAGTAATGTGAACAAATATCACAACTCAAGCCAGAGAAAGAGTTGATTAATCCGTAAACAGTAGTGAAAATAGCAGGAGTGAGCAGCAGGAATGAGAGTCTGATAAAAGACTATAGTAAACATATAATTATGCAAAAAAAGTAACATTGGCAGTTGATCATATGGGTGGAGCTAATTTCAGCGTTAAATCACCTTTCCTTTTAACAACACTCAATAAGCTTTTAGGAACTGAGGACACTAATTGTTGAGGTTTTGGAGGTGGAATTCTATCCCATTCTTGCTTGATGCATGACTTAAATTGCTCAACAGTCCAGAGTCTCTGATGTCGTATTTTGCACTTCATAATGCTCCATGCGTTTTCAATGGGAGCCAGGTCTGAACTGCAGACAGGCCAGTGTAGTACAGAGGTACATGTGTGTTTTTGAGTTTCTCAACTTATGAGTCTTCGAACTTCTTACAAGTGAACTAATGAAGGAACTGATGCTTATGGTGTTTGTTGAGTATAGTAATGGACATGATGATAAACAATAGCTTTTTTGTTTTGTTGGTGCTAAAATGCTGTGGTAGTAGAGCCCGGGTCAACAGGTGATGAGTGCCACAGAAAATGTTATTTGTTTATGTCATTCAAAAGTTGAATGCCATTTGGGTGAAATATTTTCTCAGAACAAAGATGTAAGTGCTGATTTTTGAGGAATGAAATGTGTTTTCCTTTGCCCATTGAACTGCAACCAAAGGAAGAAAATATTAGCATTACATTTCATTCTTCAGTCAAATTATATCCCAAAAATAGTCTAAAGCCAGTCAGTTTCTGTTACAGGCTTGTCAGCTTCAATTTATGTTCTGTCTTTGTAGACACAGTTTGATCAGTTGCCGTGGAAGAACCTCATTTGTCAAATATGAAGAAGTTTATTGATTAAGTGTAGTCAGTGTACCACCAGAATGTCAAATGTAAACCGCATTGTAAATGTACGCTTTAATAATTCACAATAATCCTCTTTATAGTTTCATTTTTTATTTTATTTCCTTTTATCGCCGGCTGTTTTCTGGCATATATTCTCTTACGCCCCTCACAAATACACATGTTAAATAAAGGTGATGTAACAAGATTTCACACGTACTTTATATTTGACCTAACACTAGACATCACCAAATCTGCTTACCATGCTATATTTATTCGACATCAATCCCTGTGAGTTATGAGAACACAGTGTTCCTTTGTGATTGAATGAGACTTTTTATAGCCTCTGTTACAATGATTTTAGGCACCATATGAAATTTTATATGACATGCAAAGTGCTCTGGGTCGCCAAGCATTTATGGATAAAATATTTTAGCCTGACTTTGCAGTAGTGGGAGAAGCCAGTCTTTTATTGGAGACTGAATGAGTGAGTGTGTGGGTTGGGTGTGTGTGTGTGTGTGTGTGTGTGTGTGTGTGGATGGGGTGGGGTGTACAAACTACATGTATAACCCTTGTTTGTGTGTTCTCAGCTTGATTAACAGGGATATGCTTGCAGTTAATTTATGGTGAGTAAACAAGACAACAAGGTTGTTTTGCTGGTTTACATGCACTAGCAGTACCAGCAGCTGATAAAATGTATGCAGAATATTACTTGCTGTCCTTTTATCGGTGCATCTTAAAAGGACAGGTTTAAGGCTTGAAAAGCCTCTTTGAAAAGGGACGATGGTAATTGTGCTCCGCCTGCTATTTTTAAGGCAGAGTGCTTTAATTTCTTAGCAAGGCATCTTTAATGTTTACAAAGTACTTATAAAGTCTCACAATGGCTCCACGTAACAACACATAACTTCTTGATTGTCTTTGTGCATCATATTTCAAGGTCAAGCTTTCCTTTAATAGGAAGAATAATTAATTAACTTCAGCATTTAATGACTTACAGAAGCAACTCATTTTGTCTGAGTGTGTGCAGATAGAGGGAGGATCACAGTGTATACATTCTGTTCCCACTGGCACAACCGTGTTTTCTTTCAGCTTTGACCCTAACGTCATTTAATCCATTCACCTCCTGAACACAGTGCTTTTAATCTTGTCAGTCAGCTCCTCTTGCTCCTCTACATCCAGTGCATGGTTCATGTGGTGCCTGTGATACTAAAAAACAACTCTGAGAGTTCATTAATATCACATGTGTGCCTGTATTTTACTAACATATGTGGTTATGTTTGGTCCCTTGTTTAATTTTAGTATCCATCAGATGTGTTCTTGCTTGATGTTTTTTTTTTTAAACTATTTTCCAAAGGAGCCAATCGTGTTTTGTATTCATTCCAAATTTTACCTTCACAAAGTGGAAACCTTCACACTGTGAAGGACTTTTGAGAATCAAATTATTATTATTTGACAGTAAAGAAAAAAATAACAATACTATACAGAGCTGTTAAGAAGTGTTGTTGTCGAGCAACATACTTCAAGCAGAAGGAGGTAATGAAACATTAAATGTTCAGCTCGGATACAAGTGTAATTTTTAATGTCATTTAGTTTATGCATGTACAGTATGTATTTATTTTGGAGACAGAAGTGAACCTATTTGAACAAAAGTTTGAGCTGATGAAGTGTTGGGGTAATACTCAGCACCCACAGTTATCTATAATCCTCACAAAATTCTTTCATTGTATAGTTATTGTAGATGGGCCATGGTGGGCACAATACACAGAAACAGTACTCAAGTAAAAGTTATGTCACTTTATAATTATAACGACTGAAGCAGAAGTAGAAATACTCAGAAAAATCTTTACTTGTGTAAGAGTAAAAGGATATGGCACGAAAAAACTACTGAGGTCCTGAGTAACTTTGTAACTAAATTTATTCCAGTCTTGTGTTCTAACAGGTTATTTTTCTGCATGTAATAACAATGTGAAGGCCACATTAACTGTCATTAATCCAGTGTCAGATGCGGAACCAGGAAAATATAAAAATACGTGATATTAGACACTGTTCAGGATTTGCTTATTGTAACATTTATTGCTTAACATTTTCAGTTTTGTTGCATTAGTTGATTATTTTAACCATTTTTGCTCATTGCTATTTTTATTTGATTATGGCTATTTGGTTATGTTGCTAAGTTTTGCTAATTTAGTTCATTATTATGACTATTTTTGATAACTGTATTCTTTATTATTTTTTTGACTTTCTTCCATTTTGTTTATCTTCATTTTTTTAATTCAATAATGATTTAGATCATTTTTGCTAATTTTGTACATATTTTGTTGAATTTGTTTATCTTTTTATTTACTTGATTATTTTGGATAATTTTTGCTACTGTTTTTACTAACAGTATCTTGCTGAATTTCACTTTGTTCATTTTTTCTTTTTTTGTTGTTGTCTTGATTTCAGATTTCTTCATTTCAGATTCGATATTTTTGGTTATTTGATTTGTGTTTGTTAGTTCACTCAACTGTTATGATATTTTTTCTAGTTTTGTTGTTTGTTACTGTTATAGTAAGGGCCAGCTAGCTTAGCGAGGAGTCAGTTCTTTAAGCTCCCAAGACAGCCCCCCTGTAATGTATCCATCACCAGACCCTGCGTTTTTGTACAGAACTTGAGTTATGTTCTCTAATAGCCCTGGGTGATGTGTTTTGACCCTATACTGTCAGAGCATGAAGGTGTGTGTTTGCCAAACTCACCCTCATATGTCTGATTCTGGATCCAGCGAATCACACCCATGGAGTCTGTCTGACTAGCGGTCCATGTACTTTCTTCTGATCCATCGACCAATCCGTGCTTGGGTTGTCTGGTTCAATTTCAGAGTTTTTAAGGTGAATAAATACAAAGGCGTTAGTGTGCTACTTAAAAGTTTGATTCTCACTCCATAGGTCAATGGTTCAGTTCTCTCAGCTCTGTTTCTTCTCTGAGCTGTTTGAGTAAAACTCTAGATTCCAATTGTCCTGAATCTCTGACACTCACTTAGGCCATGTACACACGTAGCCGTGTATTTGTAAAACCGAATATCTTCCCCCCTCCGTTTGCAAAACAAACTCCATCCACACTACCTCGTTTTTGAAAAAAACTCCGTCCACACGTAACCCCCATATGTGTGTGGTAAATCACA
>JAQQAE010003551.1:0-10175 GCA_029823295.1 Pseudamia nigra | reverse complement strand
TGTCATAAATCCAAAGCTGCATCTGTTGAATTAGACAGAATTACTTGTAACTGGACAAATGCTGTGAGAGTCAACACTTACTAACTCGTGTGACCCTCATGGTGGATTTGACAGGTGCATATATGGACACACTCAGTTTGGAGGCGGGGCGTAAAGTGTGACGTCAGAAAATAACACCTGACAGCACAACATGTTACCGTAGTTACTGTTTAGTTAAATGTTTCCAGTTCAGCCCTTAATGTTCCTGTTGTTAATTTGACTTCTCTATGTTTCTACAGGAAGACTGATTGTGACATTCGTATTCAGCTTCCTCAAGTTTCCAAGGAGCATTGCAGAATTGATCTGAATGAAAACAAAGAGGTAACAGGGGGATCTAGTCTGTACAAGCAGTTGGCATGTTTTCTGAAGATAAAACTGACAGAGTAAGAATTAATAATTAAAATATGGTGTTTTTAAAGTGTTAATTTTTTTAAAGCACTTTGTGACCTTGCTTTGTGAAAAGCACAACAAAGTGCAAATAAATAGATTTATGAGGCAGCTACCGTGGTCAAACTTCTTGCCACTGCTGCATTTTATTTAAAAATGGCAATAATATTTACTGGTGTAGAAAGTTAGCATTTTAACTTTGTTCACTGATGCTCTTTTACGTCAATGACCTTTAACAGATCATGTCTAAGGTGAAGGTGTGGACATGAGTAGTTATGTGACCAGTTCCTGATTTTTGTTGATTTGATGAATGCAAAGCTAGTTACCCCTCTCTCAAGGTGTGATTTTTTTTTATTTATTTTTTTTTTTAAATTTTATTAAGTTGTAAGAAGCTGCCTAAAAATAAGTTGCAAAAAGCTCTCACTTTCTCAGATTTTGTTGGACTCAATTGTGTGTGCCCGTAAAAAAAGTAAAATGGTTCAAAATACGACATCTTGTTTTGAAGTAAATTACTGTATCTGCTTATTTTCTGAGTAGATTGCTTTCTTTTCTGTTTCTCTCAGGTTATTGTGACAAATTTGAGCACCGCGAATCCAACTTCTATCAATGGAAAGGCTTTGCAGCAGTCTGAGCGTTTGAAACACGGAGACGTGATAACAATTATTGATCGTTCTTTCAGGTATGTCTTCTCTTTGTATCAGCTGCCATTTAACAGATATTTCTGATGATGCTCAAGTCACAATTATTTGGATAAATTCTGTAGTAATGCTTTAACATTTCATTGACAGCAAATTACACTGTTTTCATGATTTTGTTGCTTTTAGGTTTGAGTACCCACCAGCGCCCACACCTAAGAAGAGGTCTTCCAGTGGAGGAAAATCTGAAACCCTTAAAGTAAATAAGTGTTTTGTCGCTGTGGCGCTGAAGTCAGCCTAACACTGAACTAATCTCTAATCAGATTTATTCATGTATATTTTGGTTACTGTTTTATGCCTAGGTTCGGCAAGGGAGCACCACAACATCTGAAACAGCTGACAGAAGAATCTCCCAAGCGTCAACTGGTGAGATTGTCTGCTCGAAATTGTTTTGGTGTTTAAACGTTACAGAACAATTTAGGTCAAAAAGAAGTTCCAGCCCTACTTTTCTTTTTCCAAAATCAGATGAATGATGTCAGTGTGGGATTTAGTAGCTGTAGATTGTCTGTCTTTTAGACAAAAAAAGGCACATTACCTCTGTTTGAACAGTGCTGTTCAAATTCAGACCTTCCATGTGCTGTGCAACAGAGTGAGAGAATCTCAGTGATAAAGTAAATTAAACCATGTAGTTACCGTATGTTCGTCACAGTTCTAAAAAAAAAAACCCCTGTGAAATAGAAAGTTCTGTGAGAATTTTATAGGGGGAAAAATTATTGAAACAAATCACTTCCATGTTTATCGCTGTGAAACTGAGTTTGCTTAAGAGGGGAACACTGCTTTTTGTTAAGATGACCTGCAGAGAGATAAACCAGAACCAGAAGGATGGTAGAAGAAGCAGGCACATGGGTGAATCTGTGTACCTAAATCCACAGCTACACACTGATAGAGGTACAGCAGTGTTAACTGCGCAAGGTTATTAATAGATAAATCCATATATTTATTTTAGGAAGAAAGTTACATACTTTGCCTTCAGGTTTAACTGCTACACTAGCTAGCACTAGCCCCGCACATCTAGTGTCATTTTCTTCTAAATTTTAGATCCTCATCTGAAAGATGGAACCAACAATGACAACATCCAGCGATCCCTGGAGAAGACTATGGAAATGGAGTCCAAGGAGGATGATGGCCTCCTGCAGAGCAAAACTACATCCCCTTTCAGTGATCTGTATCAAATGATCAAAAAGTCTCTTGATGTCAAGACCCCTAGGAAATCTTCCGCCAGTCAATTGCAGACACCTTCATCAAAGTTTTGCACTCCCAAGCCACAGTCAGTCAGGAAGAGTGAAGGCACACCTGTTACTTCCACAGGATCCAAAAGTACCCCTAACAAAGATGCAGCAAGAATCTCTCCCAGAGCAGCTGAAGCTAAGAAAGCTGAAACTCCAGGCTGTGGGACTCCCCAGTCTGTTAAGAAGCAGAGGAAGTCCCTCCAGATTCCTGCTACAGCAGCGGGAGTGCCTGATGTTGAAGGAGCATCGCCACAGACAAGACGCCATACGACACCACAGAAGTTTACTGTGAGTGAGGTTGTTGAGCAAATTACTGCTCAAAAGCCCAAGACGCCTATGAGACGGAGGAGCCAGGAGGCCACACCAACCAAGCCTGCAGTAAACATGGAACAAGAACAAGCAGTAACATCTGCAAAAACACAGCCTACTCGAAAAACAACACCAAGGAGCTCAGAGAAAGGTATAGCATTTTGTAATACTAAAAATTGTGATCAAATTTAGAATTTGTCAGTGACATGAACTTCACTAGAGTTCAACAGTTGTTAAAACATTGCATTTTATTTAATCTCCTATGTGTGGTAATGTTTTCAAATTATTTTCTAGTGAAAGAGATGCCGAAAAAGCGCAAGAGTGGTGAACTACCAGCAGATTTGCCTGTGCAACAGATGAAGAGGAAGCGTGTGTCTTTTGGAGGTCACCTGAGTCCAGAGTTATTTGACAAACGTCTTCCTCCTGACTCTCCGCTACGCAAAGGCGCCACTCCACGAAGAAGCTTGTGCCTTTCTAAACCAAAGCAGTCACTCCTTAGGAGAGCATCGGTCATTGGCTTGCTGAAGGTAAGACTTTTAACCAATTAAAGCCAATTAAACCAAAGTAGAGAAAATACTTTACTTTTAACCAATTTGCTTTGTTATTAAACCTTAAATATTAATGTTTTGTTTATATAGCATGGTCAAGGTCAAGCCCGAATGAGGACTCCATCACCTAAGAAGTCCTCCAGTGCCAAGAGTGCATCTCCAAAGACAGCAAAATCTAGATCCCCTTCACCTAAACCATCATCTCCTGGAAAGGTGTCTGCTTCTCCCAAGGCTGTCTCACCTGGAAAGAAATCACCTGCATCCAAGGCTGCTTCTCCCAAGGCTGTCTCACCTGGAAAGAAATCACCTGCATCCAAGGCTGCTTCTCCCAACGCTGTCTCACCTGGAAAGAAATCACCTGCATTCAAGGCTGCTTCTCCCAAGGCTGTCTCACCTGGCAAGAAATCACCTGCATCCAAGTCTGCATCTCCAAAAGCTCCATCACAAGCAAAGAAGTCACCTACATCCAAGACTGCATCTCCCAGAACTCCCAAGGCCTATGATGAGTCTAAACCTCAGCGCAAATCCACAACTTCCAGAGTGAAGAGAAGGTCAAGTCCAAATTTAGAAGAAAAAACACCCATTACAAATAGATCGCCTGCAAAAACCCCCATAAATACAGCAGTCCAAACCCCTACTGTGCAAGGGCGCTTCTCAGTGTCACGCATCAGTACTCCATCTCCAACTGCTGAAGATACTTTAGCTGAGTTGGGCCCAGCAGCCACTGTAACCCCTAAAATACCACTGAAAAGGAAGAGCATGAAGAGTTCCTCAAAGAAGACTCCACGTGTGGTGAAGAGTGCTGTAAAAGTAATGCGCACAAGTGGCCTATCACGAGTCTCAATGAAGGGTATGTTAGATTCTGAAATTCACATTATTCTTACTTAATTGCATTAGTTGGGTTAAAGCATCATTATTTAATTTTATGTGGTATTTTTAAAGAAGAACAACTCTCAGCTCATCTGTAAAGGCTTTGCATAAAACAAATTTGTTTCATTTTTGAGTGTCAAATAAAATACTAATCACTTTCTCTTTCAGCAATGAATTCTTGGGCAGACATTGTAAAATTTGGCCAGAAAAAGGTCCAGGTGGTTGCCCCTGCTAAGAAAATTGTCACCAAAAACCCTGCAAAGAAAGTACCTCGCAAACCACCGGTAATACACATATTAATAGGACTGTATTTCTTTATCTTATGAACTATTTTTTCATCACTTAGCTTTACCCTGTTGTTTTACTGCAATCCTCCAGACACCTGCTAGGAGACTCAAGGACCATGTCGGCACCGGGCATGCAGATTCACCTGCTACAATTGTTGTGGGAAGAGCTCAACAGAGGGTTGTACATCCTACCGGTGCTGCACCAAAAGTGGTGCTTAATACTGCACTGTCCAGAAAGAACATCAAAATGGATGAGGACTTGACAGGTATTCACATTTTTCATCTTTAATTATGTACAACATGACTGTGTTTGACTTTTTATGCTATGTTGTACTACATGATATATGATTTCTGTTTCAGGAATTTCTGAAATGTTTAAAACTCCTGTAAATGACAAGAGGCGAAGATCTGTCAACGGTGAGATTGTGGCTCCCAAAACGCCAGTGGCAGATCTTGGCAAATCAACAATGGAACCATCAATGTTGAACACACCAGAGGAGCCAGGTAACTTGAACTGTAATGCTGATAACAGCAAGCCAAAGCTTGAATAATGTATGGACCTCACAAATAAAGTGATCAAATTGGTTTTGATACTGAATTGTGACTCATTTGCAGGTCAAATGATGGTATCGCCGCTGACTGAATCTGCAATAAAACTCACAGGATACAACAGCGAGGCAGTTCAACGCCTCCTCAATGCAGAAGAAGAAGCAAGCTTTGTTGGTGACAGTCCTCCCATGGAGATTCAGTGTGACGATTCTAGTGAACAGCAGTTGACGGATGCTCCTACAACTCCAAACCAAAAGCAAGAATTGCCTGAGTGTCTCACTGGAGTCAAGAGGATTATGAAAACACCAAAGCAGGAAGCTGAACCTGTTGAGGATATGAGAGAGAAACGTCTTAAAACTCCCAACCAGAAACCGGAACAAAAGGAGTGTCTAACTGGAGTGAAGAGGATCATGAAGACTCCTAAACAGAAACAAGAACCTGTCGAGGACATGAGAGGAAAGATTTTTAAAACTCCTAAGCAGAAGCCTGAGCAGCAGGAGTGTCTCAGTGGAGTTAAGAGAATGATGAAGACCCCAAGAGAGAAACCTGTACCAGTAGAGGACATCAGAGGAAAACTGCTGAAGACTCCCAAAGAGAAACCTCAACAGCAGGAGTGTCTCAGTGGAGTCAAGAGAATAATGAAGACTCCCAAACAGAAGCCTGAACCAATAGAGGACATCAGAGGGAACTTGCTGAAGACTCCCAAAGAGAAACCTGAACAGCAAGAGTGTCTCAGTGGAGTTAAGCAAATTTTTAAGACTCCAAAATGGGACGATGAACTTGAAGAGAAATTGGATGCCAAGGAACTTCTCGAGACCCCTGCAGGCAAGCAAGAATCTGACGTCCAACCTGATGTGACCACGGAAGAACCAAAAGTTGAGAGCTCCCCATCCATGCTTCTTTCAGGTATCAAGAGAATGATAAAAACGCCCAAAGAGAAAAGTGGTCTTCTTGAAGATATGGTTGGAGTTGGGAGGCTTATGAAAACTCCCAGAGAAAAAGGAAAACCTGTTGAGGAGAACTTGGGTCTTAAGAGACTCATGAAGTCACCGTGGCTGAGGGGTGCTGCACCAGTGGAAGACTTCGAAGGTCTTGAAGAGCTCATGAAGGAGCCACTGAGGACTCCAGCAGGACAAAAGACAGCTGAGGTAAGTAAAAGAGGCTATACACACCTCAAAACTGTCATTGTAATTATACATTAGCAGAAACTATTTTGTATGTTTGTCAAAGAGAAGATGATTAACCTTGCATCTGCTGCTTAGCTTTCGTATTATGTTAATGTTCAATGTGTAACTCAAATTCCTTATTAAAAAGTTACTGCTTGTATTTTTAACAGGTTGAAGAGGAAATCCCTGTGGACTGTGGTTCAGCTGTAGTAAAAGGTTAGTTTACCATTCATCAATATTGCACATGGAATGGTGGTGTAAGGTGCCTTACAATTATGAAATAATGTTTTTGCCTCTGTCTTACACAGAGCTGGAGTTTGTTCATGGGGATGCTGATGTGACAAAAGGTATGTTTTCTGATGTGAACTCATTTATATTAGACAGAATGACATAAAGTTACATTGAGTAAAACATTGGTCTTGTATAATTTTTGTATTTTTATGTAATTAGAGATTTCTTTCAATGTTAATGATTAAGTTTTTTACTGAAGATTAATTTTTTTTGACCATCTTAACTTAGACGTGGATGAAAATAAAGCACCTGATGAAGACCAATCAGAGAGGATACATATTGAGACAAAAGTATTGGATGCCATGGACACTGTCTCTGAATCAGCAGTGGATAAGGATTCATCTAAATGCCTGCCTGAAGTGGAGATGGATGCAGATGAAGTGGTGCCCAGTGGAAGTGAACAAAGTGCTACAGATGCCATAGAAACTCAGGCACCTGCAGCTGAGAGTTTGTCTGAAGTCGAGGCTACAACTTGTGAAATCACAGAAACGGCAGAAGCCATTATCATCATTGACGCTCATAAGAAATCTGCTCGAGGTCGCAGGAAAAAGGTGGATGACTCTAAAGCAGCAGCTGAAGCCAACCAGGAGGATGAACAGTCTCAAGAACCTGTTGCCCCTGCGCCAGTCAGAGGAAGAAGAGGGAAGAAAACTGAAGCTCCTGCATCAGCTGCGGTCAGACCAACGAGAGGCAGAAATGCAAAGACCACTGAACACAAGGATGATGAGCTCACTCAGGAAGAACGTGTACCTGTGCCTGCTGTCAAACCAAAAAGAGGAACAAATGCCAAGAGAGCTTCTGATGAACAAGCTGAAATTATACAAGAAGTTTCATCTGAATTGGTTCCAGATACAGAGAACGACCAGAGTGAAGCAGTAGATGCAGCACCTCTGAAGAAGCGAGGGAGGAAAGTGAAACAGCTGTCTGTTCCTCAAGTTGATGTGCTAAAAGGTACTTATCTTCCCTTTTTCCCTTTGCTATAGAATATTTTTTTAACTATTTCTATTTATGAAAAAGTTGTCTGCAGTACTTTGAGAAATATTTATCTCTTTTGACATGAGTAGAATTAAGATATGTAATCAACAAAACATGTTGCATTTAACTAATTACATGTTTGGTAGTTGAATAGCTTACAGACACTGTGATGGCACTTTGTGCTGCTTTGATTAATGTAAATAAAACACCTTTTTATTTATTTATTTTTTCCATAGATGCAAGTGTAGCGGTCCCCAGTGGAAATGACGACAACAAAATGGTTGCCACAGATACCCAAGCACCTGTGGCTGAGAATTTCCCTGAAGTGGAGATGACGACTTGCAAAGTCGTAGAAGCAAAAGTTGTTGACATCCCTGATGCTCAGAAGAAATCTGTCCGGGGCCGGAGGACAAAACTTGTTGAATCTAAGGCAACTGATGAGAAACAGGTAGATGATTCTGAAGAACCTGTGGCTCCTGTCAGAGGACGAAGAGGGAAGAAAACTGAGGCACCAGTTGCTGTCAGACCAACAAGAGGCAGAACTGGTAAAGCTCAAGAACGCAATTCTGAAGATGCAGGTGACAGTCACACAGATGATGCCTCTGTCGCCCATGTGGAAGAAGTCACAAAGAAACCCAAAAGGGGGAGAGCAACTAAACAAACATCTATTGAACCACCTGTACCTGAGCCAGCAAGCTCTGAAATAGTGAGCGATCAGCCTGTTGTAGAAGAAGCTGAACCAGAACAGCCTGCCCCTGCTGTCGAGAACCCTAAAAGAGGTGGAAGAAAGACAAAACCTAATGTAGGTAAGAAAACCGAGGTGACAGAAGACACAGCCACTCCAGAGGAGACCAAGTCAGTGCCCAAACCCACTGCTAGGCCAAAGAGGGGAACAAATGCTAAACTGGAAGAAGAAAAGTCAAAGGATGAAGAACAAACACTTCCAGCTGAGACTCCTAAATCTCAGGAGCCACTAGAAGACAAACCTGTCGCAGAGGAGACCAAGCAGCTGTCACAGCCTCCAGTTAGGGCAAAGAGGGGAAGAAATGCCAAACAGGAAGAGGAAAAGCCAGAGAACAATGAGCAGACCATTTCAGATGAGACTGCAAAATCCAGTGAGCCAGCTAAAAAGGTAAGAAGAACCAGAAAGGCTGAGCAAAACCCAGTGGAACCAAGTGAAGATGTTCAAACGGCTGGAACTGCAGCACCAGAAGAGATCACAGCTTCCGTTGTTGCTGAACCTATTGAGATGATTGAACAGGCTGCTCTGGTTTCAACATCTAGAAGAGGCGGACGAAAAGCTCAGGACCCTAAGGGTGTGACCCCAGCTGAATCCACTGCAGTTCAGGAGGCTTCTGTGGTTAGTCGCACAGAGAAGCCCAAACGAGGCAAGAGAGGAAAGCAGTCTGCTGAGGAGGCTGCAGGGCCAGAAGAAAAACCTACGCATGAGCCAGAAGCTGAAGAGAAGAGTGACGCTGACTCTGCTTGTACTGTAAACAAACCAAGCAGAGCAAGAAGGGGTAAAGCTGTTGCAAAAATTGATGCCTCAGAAGCCATTCCAGCTAAAAGAGCTCGTCGAGGTGCCACCATTTCTGTAGAAGAGAACAGCACAGAAGTGGTTCCAGAACCTGCCTTGGTTCCAGTGGAACCCGTTAAAAGGGGCAGAAGGGCAGCAACAAAGGCAAATGTAGACGACACAGTGAGCAGTGACCACGTTGTCTCCAGTGAGGATTCACGTACCACTGTTGAAGACAAAAGATCAAAAAGGTCTGTGAAGTGGAAAGCTGATTGTGAAATCTTTGAAGTGACACCTCTTAAGACGGTTCGAGGGAGGAGGTTGAAATCTGGAGACGAAAAGGATACTGAAAGCAACAGTGTGTCAAAGAGTGCCACCAAAACTGAAGAGATGGATCTCTCGGATCAAAAACCTCAGCCTGTCAAGAGAGCAAGGCGAGGGGCAAAGGTCACTGGAGTTGAGTTCACCAATGAGGACAAAGATGGTGCTCACACTGTTGAGGCTGAGACACAGCCAAAAACCAGACGAGGACGATCAGCTAAGAAATAATTTGTATATATTGTTAAACAAAATGTTTTTCGTAAAATGTGCATTGGTTTTGTTCTGTTTTCTTTTTTTTTAGATTGTAATGTAAGGCATTTTAGAGGTTTTTAATACTGATATCAACGCACTGCTTTTATTTTCAATACAACAGCAAATCTTGTCTCAATTTTTATCTTGTGATCAGTTGTATGGCATTCTTTCCTGATATTGCGCATATTTTTTGTGGTAGAAAAAAGTGGCTATTAAATTTTTTTGTACATTTGAAAAAGTGATCTGAATTTATTTGCTCAAAATGACTGTTACTTGAAACAGCTGCTACAAACTAGTAGGATTTAATAAGTACTGTTTTGTTAGTGCTGGAGTCCATCTTCACAAAACTGAAAATATATCCACTTAGTTTTTTTTTTTTTTTTTTTGCTTTTGGCAAAAATGTATTTTTTTTATAGTTCAAATGCAGTTCAGAAGTGTGATACAGAAAAGTGACAAATTGTGAGCTTAAATTGAAGTTTATATTTGAAGAGGCAGTCGTATTTACAGATATATCTACGATATATATTATTAATCATTAAATTATTATCTTTTTAAAGTATAAGAATGGCAGGATATTTTTTCAAAAGACTTTAAAATTCAGAAACACTTTGTAACTATGACCAGGAGCCAGTTCAAACACTAAAATATAAAACCCCGATATATGCTCCTGATCAAAATTTTAAGACCAGTTGAAAAATTACAAGAATGTACATTTTGCACTGTTGGATCTTAAGAAGGTTC
>JAQQAE010003550.1:0-20036 GCA_029823295.1 Pseudamia nigra | reverse complement strand
CCTATTTGCTTAGTTAAATCCAGGTGGTGAGCTTTTTTTTTGGCCAGGCAGTGTAATACCCAATCGATAAAAATCAAACAGACTCCATGTTTGCTTGGTCCGATATCTGTCTAAATATAACAGACCCTACATGCTCTGACACTGTGGGTGGACCATATGGAGCTGGACAGACATGAGCTGGGCAGTGGCTAATTGCCATACAACTAGCTATTGCACTGCACGACATAGAATGTGACAAAAGAGAATGAACCATTACTGCACTGCGGACTGGGTTGTACGGCTCAGAATTCAGACTAATGTTCACCAAACACAGTTCATCCGTGGTCAGAAGGAAAAGTTGCATATTGTAGCTCAAGACACAAATAAAACACCTCAACTACAGTAGCTTTGAAACAAAAGCAGCTGCTTCTGATAATCACTGGTTGACATGTAAACAGACACAGCATGATTTAAGAAGTGCAACAGCTTCAGTTTAAGGCTTTTAAAGATGGTCGATTTGAGCAGGATAGTACTGGTTAAAACTCAAAAAAATCTGTATTTGGCATTTCTATTTTGATTTTTTTTTCTTACTGTGCATCAACTCTGTCCTCACTGGAAGACCCAATATGCGCTTTAATCTTCAGTCAATAAATTCTGGGTCTGATGACTGTTCAACAGTTTCTTTATGGATTTAAAAGATTATTCTGTTTGCCTCCTAAATCCCTTTGTAAACCCAGTGAATTGTATCATTTCCATTTTTCTGTTTAACACTATGGCATCTACTTTAAAGGACAGAAACAGAGAGGTACATTTTCCTTTGATGTTTTCTTGCACTTACAGTATAACTAACTTGGGCTGCTATTTGTTTTTCATCGTGCCAGTTTCATATTCTTGTTTAAAATATTCATGGGTAGGGCTTCAATTATTAATGAAGGCAGAATTGATATTTGTTCTAATGTATGTTACTAAAAAGTATAAAATTGTGGTTATGTATTCCTGAGTGATTCATTATCTCTGCTGATGGATTCTTTCCTCACACCTGACCTGATTGTCTGCTTATACTTGGTCCAAAGTTACCACAGAAAGCACTCTGCTAAGCTACACATACATTCTTAACACTTCATAGGAACTTTATATTTGATTTAGTAGCCACTTGATCTAAAACAACAGTGTAAATTCATTCAAAATTAATAAATGTGGTTGCTTAAACTCTTTGGAGAGATGTCAGCTAATAATTTGGATAGAGAAAAGCACATCCACTCTTTTAAAAATGCAAAAGTTTGTTTCCTAAGCAATAAAAACAAGCTGTTCTTTTTACTGGGTATAATTCATAATACACATAATCCATTTCTTCACACTATGAATCTTTCCCAACAAAAACACAAAGCAGATATAAATGTAAGTGTCAAGGTATGGGGCCTTTAATGTGGGGAATGGTAGTTGTACTGTGACTTTCCACATTAAAAATGTGACTGCAGGGGGAATCCCAGTTGAAATTTCCAACTAGGGACTCAAAAATTATGACTTCTAAGTACCAGTGGAATGCACCATTAACACTCTGGTCAGAACCAACACATCCACACAGTAGAGCAGGTCTCAGATGTTGCTGCAGCAGAGTTTCAGCATCTTTAGTGCTCTTCATTGGCTATAATCTCCAGCAAACCCTGCAAATCTTGTTACACGAAAGAGCCTGTGAAACTTGCAAAACTCTGAGGCTGAACTGGGTGATTGGGAGAAAGAGAAAGCAATGAATGTGCTTAGAGGGCACAAAAATATTGAGGAAAAACAGCACTTGCATGGAGCAGTCTATAGATATCTATAGGTTCAGGAATCCAGCCATTTCATTCTGTTTTTGTTCTTAAATGAAGGCGAGCCACAGCATGGTCAGAGCCATCACCAGCAACCCTGACAGAAAGAAAGACATTCGGGACTGCTGGAGCCTAACTGGATTAATCTCACATGGGTTGACCAAGCCCCTCCCTTCTTCTGGCACATTGATAGAAACCTTTAGACCATGCCCATGAGCTTGTTCTTCCTCCTCTTCATCCTCCTCCTCACCATCATCAACCCATTCAACGTCACTGTCGCCGTCTTCCTCCAGCAGGTGATCATGCCTGTGCCGCAGCGGTCCCACTGGTGCTGGGGACAGACTATATGATCTTACCTTGTGTCCGAATAGGGCCCGCCTCCCTCGCTGTGCTCAGCAGCAGCAGCAGACCAAGAGAGACAGATAACAATGAACAGACAAGTGGGATATGGTCAACTGACAGGAGAAGGACGTTGGAAGATTAAGATAAGAAGAGATGAAGGAAGGTGAGGTGGGAGGGAAGGTACAGGGAGGGGAGGGTGTTCAGGAGGCAATTTACCGTGAGAAGTCTACTGGAGCATTAAATCTGTCTGTGGTGAAAATATATGAACGTGTGATATCTTAATGCAGTGAAGTACACTTGTCAGATCACCTTACTAAATATAATTAAGGGCAAATTTAGGCCTGTCTTTAAATAACCTCCAGATGGGATGTTAAAGGGGGCTAGGATTAAACCTCTTCTCTGCTGCTAATAATTACTTTTTGCAACAATATGGAAAGTGTGGTTGATCATCATTTTGTTAACAAAAATGCCAGTCTGGAAATTGAATGTTTACAGTTTAATTTAAATTTCATAACAGCTGCTTTTACTTTAAAAACATGCTATGTTGACATGGCGCTTTGATTACACTTTGTCTAAATATCAGACTGGTTTGCTGGTGTGTTTAACCCTTTAAGAACCTGAAATATAAAAACTTTGCTGGAAAATTCTAACCCTTTCAAACTGGAGTGTTTATTGGACCTTCAACTCTGTGAGAAAAAAAAAATGTAATATTTGAGTTGAGAATGAATTTTGGTTTGTATTAGGCATGTTGCCTTGTTACATTGCTCATTGTTCACGTATTTTTAAATAAATATACAAAACAGAGAACAGATCCAGTGTATCAGTCCTAGCTCCTAAAGTGTCAAAATAAGTGCTTATACAAAACACAAAAAACTGAGCTAGGGTTAGGGTTGGAAGGGTGCCATTTTGGGTGACCCCTCTGAAGGTCCTCACAGGGTTGCCTTCTGCCTCCTACTGAATTGTCAGTGCAGTTGTCAGTTTTATTGTATACAACTGGTTTTTAAGGAAAAAAATACTGCATTACACTGATGAATTAAGGGTCCAGAAAGCATATGCATCAAATATGATACATAAGGCTTTAGGGTTAAAAATACAGACGCTCTGTAGTTTTAACTCTTCTTAAAATTGTGCTGTGTTCTACTCCCAGCTGTTAAATAATATTAAAAGTTAAATGTTACACATAAACCAGATTAAAAACAGTACCTCCACTGGGTAAAAGTACCCACAGCCACCACTAATACGAATCCCTGCCAGGCTTGTCCTCATACAGTACTTTACACTTTTGCTGCAACTTTGGTGAGCGCTCTCCGTTCAACAGTAATTGCAGTAATTGTAACAGTAACATGAAAATCAGATAATTTTACCTTTGACATTTAAATATGGGTCAAGGTCACCCATTGTCAAACTTGAGTGAGCTTTTAACCTGATACAACTTCGGTAGCCTAGGTCTCTCTTCATTGAAAAGGTAATCACACTACCAAGCCAAAGCTGCACATGATGACAGTCCCCCTTCAGCCTGGAGCAGGAGTGTTCAACCATTGTCACAAAAGGTCGAGATGCTGCAGGTTTTCTCTCCAGCCACTCACTAAAGCAGGTGTTTTCACTGAAGAGCAATTGTTTGGGAAGGAATTCAGTGAAATCACCTGCTGAAGAGACTGGATGGAAAGAAAAAGTGCATTGTCTTGGCCTTTTGTGGCAATGGCTGCGTACCACTGGCCTAGAGCCAGAGAGGTAGAAATGGGTAAAAATTATCCCCATTAAAATACATTGAGTTCTGCACTGTTTATTTTTGCTCTTTTTTAGGATGTTAAGTCATTTTGGGTAAAGTCATTTTAAGAGTTTACCATGGCTAAGATATCTGGATAAAATTGATGTCTATTAAAAATAATATTAGACATTTAAAAAGAATCAGATATTTTCTTCTAAAACACATTTATTTTCATTGTCATTTCAGACTGTTTTGTGTTGACACCCAAGAGATTAGCGTCCTTAAAGACCACGCAATGAAAACACAGGTGATCATTAAACAAATGTTACACTATGATTTGAGTTATTTCTTGATAAAGGATTACTTAATGCAATTCCAAAATTCATTTTTGTGAAGTAGAAATGATACATGGCTAAATTTTAGCTTTATGGCAGCTTTAGGTATGGGATATATGACTCCTAGCAGCTCCAGTGTTAAACCTGCCACAGCCTCTTTAATGGGTAAAGGTGAGGTAAGGAATACATTAGGTTCAAGTTGTCATAATCTGGCATTTAAACTGGATTTTTATGTACTGTACTTTTAAGAATTTATGAGAACGTATTACTTAGCATCTGTATTTTAAAGTACTTTGCATATCGGCACAGATTGTCAGCTTTTGTTTAGCGTTCCCACGATGTAAATCAAGCAAGTACTCATGGACAGTATGTTTCTCTTACATGTCATCACTGCAGAAATGATCCTGCGGCATTTCAACACTGCGTCTAATCTTTTTAGACATCCAGACTTTGTATGTAGCCACCAGGGATGATAGGCCACTTTAATATAATTTCAATGATAGGGTCTGGTACAGTACCGTCGTAAAATTATTTATTTCCCCCAGCCCAAGTTGGGAAATTGTAACTCCATGCAACAGCTGCAAGGCACTGCAGGATACAGGCGACGGCTACAGATGGCTTCATCTGCTGAAAGAGAGCGATCACAGTGATCACGTGCTCACAGAGGGGTAAAATCAACACATACTTGTCACTTCACACATCTTCTGGTGTGTTCATTTTATCTGAAATTTCTGCAGTATTTAAAGTTGTCTTTGTCACAGTCAAAGATCTGGAGGTGATACAGCACACAATGATGAAAAGAAAACTAGTTATAAAAGAAAACAGGAGAGTACTGTATGACTGAATATGAGATGAAAGACATGCACTTCTATTCAGTTACATATAACTTCAATGAGTAGGAGTAAAAACGTTTAAAAAAAATTAATAAAAAAATAAATAAAATATGAAAATTAACCAAACAGTCAAGAAAATTCACAAAATGAATTAAAGCAACAAAATAAGCAAAATAATGAACTAGATTTAAAAAATAAACAAAATAAGCAACAAATGAGCAAAAATGATCCACTTAATGCAACAAATTAACAAAAATTAACAAAATAAAAAAGATGAGCAAAATACTGAAGTAAATTAAGAAAAATGAAGAAAATTCCTGTTTGAATGCAATATATGATGTTGGGAGTGGACCTTTAAGACCAGTTATTTCCTACCAGCACTGCATCACTGGACCGCTGTTGATTGAGGTCACTCAGGTGGTGAATACTTATTATTTTTAATTACTTGACATAAATTCAAAAAAATCTGTTCTCACTTTGACATTAAAGAGTTTTTGTTGTCAAAAATACATATTATGTCACAATGATACAGTTTATAAAGCAATAAAAGGTGAAACACCCAAGATGGGGGATACTTTTTTACAGGCAGTGTATCTCTATCTGTGTTTATCTCCATTTGGTGTTTATTGAGTTTAACCATAACTGACTTTGACTGCACGTAAGTACCTGCTGTTTAGTCAAAGAAGGAGGAAGACAGCTGATCATTACTCTGTGATGACCTAAATCATGGAAAATCAAATGGTCTTTCTACATTAAACCAAGACAAAGGATCTTGTCTGGAGCCGAGCCAGTGATGGATGGTGTGGATTTTTGTAGGTAAGGACAGTGAGGTGGTCGAGCTGCATCCCTGACCGAGCAGAGGACAACGAGGGGGGAGACGACTGAACTGATTAATAGTCTCTGTTTCATGGTAAGAACTGGCAAGGTATGCTTTGGCAGCAAAAATATTATCTAGTACAAACCATTTCAGCAGTGCCAAGAGGAAGGACTAAACACCAGAAAGAATGGAGGATGCAGAACCATAATATTTGCAGTGGTTTACTTTGCCAATTACCTTACCTTTCTGAGCACTATTATGAACTCATTTTTGAGGATGTAATATTTCACACGAAGGGAGATCTGTATTTCTTGCAAAAATCTCACAGCTCGGGAGGAAACTGGGAATTTTTAACTTGTGGATGGTGATGCAATGAGGACTTTTTCTATTTTTTCATCTTGTGTTATCATAATTCTGAGCATTCAGCAATAATATGAAATTACCAGAATAGTGCCTCAGGCGTTCAGCAGAAAATTGCTGTTATGGCTAGAATATTGAGTATAAAAAGCAGATGTGATTATTGTGCGGGACTCTATGTCCGGGAAAGAAATTGTGTCTTCAAGTCATGGGTGGAAAGGGGTTGAGAGGCAGCGGGACACACTGGCAGCTGGGAGGAACGAGATCCTCCCTGACCTTCAGTGTTATTGTCTGGGAGCGAAGGAGAGCATGGTGGAGGTTGTGGAGAAGAGGATGGAGTTGGAGTCGGTGGAGATTTGCAGGGGAGAACAGGGCCAGACTTTAGAGAAGAAGGGAAAATGATGAGGACAGAAGTAGCACAGCACAAGACAGAGACATAGAAGAACACATAAAGACATCCAATGAGGGATAGATGAGGATTATGAGGATTGGAGGGTAAAACAGATGAAGAGGAGGGGAGGTCGGGGTCAGTTTTCTGGCTATTAATCATCGCTTTAGCTTGTTATACCTGTTTTTTTCTCTTTTACTGGTTATATCAGGCTCAAGAGTCATGTGATTATCAGAATAAATCCGGCCATGCGACTTGTTGGCACATCATGCGGGATGATGAAGCTTGCAGAGGCCATTCATCGAGCAAAGCCAGTGGTAAAGGGTGAGGTTATGGTTGAAGTGGATGGAATCTGGGACAGGGCGCCTGTAAAGGCGTCAGTATGCTTCAAACAAAATGCTTGTCGGGCTGTCGAATCCATTCTCTGGTCAGTAATTGGGGTGCAAACAAACCAGTTAGTATGAAGCACACGAAACCTTTAACATTGCAGCTGAGCACAATCTGGTTAAGTCGGAGAACTGATTCCTGCCAGTGGGTCATTGCCATAGCCTCCAGGTGCCATTCTTTATATTGCTCATAAAGAAATGCTGGACAGTGTTGACCTGCTGCAGCCTGTGCCACAAAGCTCCAGATGAAAGAACCTTTACCTCAGACAAGCCACCAGCTACTCTGTATGCAGCAGCTGTGGACATCCTCCCCTGCACACACACACAAACACACACACATACACACACACACCACCTTCACTTTAGCAAATATTACAGAAACACCCAATGTGTCACATCCCTCTGTGACTGCAGATACAGTCATGCTGAAGCAATGGAATGATATGGAAAAAGCCAACAGCACCACCAAGTGGAAAAATCAGTGTGCAGGTCAAATAATGCAGTAAAATGTGCTATTATTCCTCACAGACAATGTCAGAAAACAAATTAATTGATGAATCTTTTGTATGCATGTATTCATGTTTGGATGTGTGTGTGTGTGTGTGTGTGCAAAATATGATTTTAAGCATCTTTTCCCTCTGTATGTTTCAATGAACAACTGAAAATTCCCATGTACCACATATTAAAAGAATAAAGTGCTTCATTCTAAACATATATTGGCAAAAAATAAATTAATCAGTTATAGCTCTTTTTTTTGTCTTTTTAAAATCCCTTTATCTTTAGATGGTATAATATACGTACACATTTTCACAGGGTTGAACAGACACAGATGGGACATACTACTATGTATGCATTATTACAATTTTATTACATTTTTCAGGTTGATTCTAAAACATTTAAAATGGTGTGCACGTGGTATTTGGAGGTTTTTTAGATACATACACTTGGCCATATCTGCTTAAATGTTTGTTCATCAGACTAACCACCCTGAATTCTTATAGCCTGGACTTGCAAAGGAACTGCTTTAACAAAAAGTGAACCTGGCTCTACTCAAAGTTAAAAAAAAAAAAAAATCCTCCTGCCAACACTTCTACAGCATAGTGATTACCTTTGGCTTTCAAACTTGGATGCAATTTCAAGATGGCACACAGTAGGGAGCAGTGAATGTGCAGCTTGGGCCAATCAGATTTGATGCCACTGTGCCTTTACAGCTAAACTAAACCATATGCTCACTGTATCCTGCAGTGAAAAGTTCAAGTAAATAGTCTGTATAGAGGTAATACATTAGCATAATTTCATGTCTGTTTGTGTATGAATTAAATTGATGAAATACATCTCTGTGGGTGTTCCGGGTAGCGGTAGGTTATTTTATTTTTCTTTATACAGAGCCAGGGTTGCCATTTCCACCAGTTTAACATTTTAAACCACAATCTGGCTTCAACTCATTAAGGGCAGTTCACACCAACAACAACAACTATAAAGATAAAAATTTGAGCATCCACACTAACATGTGAACACACACCACAAATTCCAGCTGCATTAGCACCGCACAATAGTGAAGGAATATGTACACACAAAATACCTATTAGGTAAAAATTTTTGAACAAATTGTCTTCTATTCCATTTAGATGCGTGAGTTGCAGGTCTTACTATTCTGTGTAAGAGTTCACTGAAATTGGAAAAAACTAGGAAAACGGAATGGAAGAGAGTCATTGTCTGTTTAATCATTAACACCTGTGCTTTGTCTGCGTAACCAAACCAGTCTATTTTCACTGGTTGTCAGTGTTTCTATTCTTCAACACATCAGTCTGAAAGTGGCTCAACAACATCATTTACCGCTGTTATTATTGTTGTAGTTGTGGTGTGGTAAAACTTTATATTTATAGTTACTGTTTCTGGTGTGGACAGAGTTCTACTGATTACAGAGACCTGAGACTCATACAACGGTTGTTTTACAATATTGAAAAACTGAATAAGAGGTTTTGTTTGACATCTTCCATATGAGAAGGGTGGGTTAAATATCTATGCAGCCATGATGTGTTTAGTCTAGCTTAGCACAAACAAAGGCTCAGGAAAAGTTGCCAGCACAGCCATGTCATGTGAAAAAAAATCCACCTTTTCACATTTGTACTGAAAACCAGGTATCACGTGACACTATGGAGGAACTTATGTGGTCTTAAAAATAATCACCTATTGCTGCAGTGCATTTATACCCACGCTGCTGAACTCACCGCTGGTTGGAACTGCCCATTGATCCTGGCTGTGCGGAAAGGCGAGTTTGTGGAAAGACGCTTGTCCCACTCACTGGGTCGAGGCTCCGGTACTGACTCCATGAAACTCCTCTTCAGCTCACTAATGCTAGTGTGATGACGCATAATCTCAGTCTGGGTCTTGTCCAAATCCTTTAAAAACAATACAAAAGCTAGATTAAGAGTAAAAGTAAACACCAAGATTAAATACACGAAAGTTTATACACACACACACACACACACACACATATATATACAGTATATATATATGAAAGCAATATAGAGACAAACTGAAAAGACAGAGAGTGGCTCAGTTTGGGAAAAGAGGGTTTTCTGAACCGTCATTTTCCCATATAGTAAGTTTCTTATTTAAAATGCATCATGCAAAAAGTAATGTTGCAGTCTGCATATGGAAAATGTTATATATCAAAAGCATGTGCTTGCATTTGCGATTGCAAAGTCTCTGCAAACAAAAATACACAAAAACTAATTAGTGTTGTAAATAGTGTATGTAGATTTCACATACATATCAGTAAACCCACCAATAAACCCACTAGATGGAATCCATTAAAGGCATTAAAGCATTTATCTTTGCCCTAAAATGTCATAAATAAAGCAATATTTTAAACACGGGCCAATGATTTGAAGCTCCAAGTAAAATGAATGAGACCAGAGTGACTACGTATTATGGACAGTAGAGAGAAGTTCTGGCCTTTGTGGCGCATTTAGTTGACCTTTTGTTTTGGCTTCATTTCAGATGCTACAGTATCAAGTCCTTGTCCCTTGTCTGTAAGTTACTTATTAGAGCATGAGACTATCTTTACATTATCTGACTTTGGGATTTTAATGACAAGTTGATATTGTATGTGTATTTTTTTTTTAATGAATCAGGCCACGTTTCCAAAGGTTTTAATTAAAGAAAACACACACAGAGGGGGATGACATGAGGTAAGTATTAAACTATGAGCTAAGAGGAGCAGCAAAGATCGGCTGCAGAGATACCCATTACACATCTGACACTGATTTTCCTGTCTATGTAATGTGTTGATTGGACGGGGATGTTGAAATATTGATGTCACAGCCTCTACAAATAGTCCACCAATATGAGTGTTCCCAAGCTGAGGTAACTTCATGTCATCCCTCTCCTCTGACATCATATAAACATGAATACCGTACAGTGTAGTGACAATCAGGTCAACACAAGTTCAGATTCACATACAGACAGTAACAGCACAATGAAGTCCACATGTAAGATGAATTTATCAATCATGAATCAAGGAAAGGGAATGTGAGGCTTTAGAAAGAATGAGGTGGCTAGAAAGTGGCAGGACAGCAGTCGGTCGTGACATCACTCACCGACAGAGTGCTGCATTTTTCTCTCTAATTTGCTCTGCACATACAGTATTATGGCAAAAGCAGCTGACTGGAGACTGAAACAAATCTGTAGCTGCAAATTTTCACTGTTAGTATTTGTATCCATGATCTTGATTTACTGTAAGACTGGTTCAGGTTCAGGATTCTATTTTACTTAAAGTAAAGGGCAGGTCTCTTGCATTTGCAGATGTTTTTCAATGTGCATAGAACTAAAACTATTACTGTTATAAGTAGTTGAAGAGTGTTATAGTGCATAAGGTACATCCATATTCCCTTTACTGCCTTCCACACTTGCATATCCTCCACACATCTTAGTCTCTTGCATTTATCGTGTCCTACAAAAGCGAAGTGCAGTAGCTCATTTGTTCAAAAACAGAGTAGACATTGTGACATCTGATCTGAGTCAATCATGAGTCATTCAGGTAAAAATGAGACATCAAATTTGTAGTAGCTAGAAAATGAATCCAAAATGCAGTGACCTCTACATAATTCCATACAGGTTCTTTCACAGTTTGGGTGTCTTCAGTATTAATGCATAATGCTGAAAATAAAAAATAAAATAAAATAAAATAAAATAAAAACACTAAAACAGAAGGTATGTTGAAATGTTTGCCTAGTAGTGTAGGTTCAAAATAGATTTTTTTTAAAATACACTAGCCACTTCATCAATAAGGCTGCTCACTTTCTGCTTGTGCATTCATACTGTGCACAGATCAGTCATATGTACAGGATAAAATGCAGTGCTTAATGTTGCATAAAAAGACAAGAAAAGACTGTTTTGTTAATAACACGAACCCATCATTCAGCATCTATCCTGACAGATGTTCAGTGTGTTAAAACTGAGCAGCCAATTAGCTGTTTAATAGCCACTTCGTTCTGCATTTTTTGAAGAAACACTGGTTCTGCCTTATACATGGGGGCTGAGCCAATTATGTCAGTGCTGGTTCCTCGGATAGTTTCATCTTTGTATTGTTTGTTTCCGCTCCAGAAGCCAAGCTGCAGAATCAGTTTTTTTTTTATTTTTAAAGCCACTCCCAGTCATAATCTGTTTTGTGAAATGGGGAGAAAACACAAACAGGCAAAAACTATGTCAAAGAAAAGTGAAGCTACTTGCATGTGAGTCAGAGAGGAAAATAGTGCATGCCAAGCCTTTAGGATTAAGCTACAAACAGGCAAGAAATGAAGACAAACATGTTGAAAACAAAATTAATGTCCATGCAGGCAGAGAAACACAACAGCAAACAGATATCTCAAGACGGAAGATACAAACCTCCAACATTAAATTGCTATGTCTGATATAAATAGTTTCACCCTCAAGTTTCTTAGCTCGTTTCTGTGAGAAATTAGGAAAAAGGGAAACAGCGGATTGGAATTAATGCAGAATTCATTGCAACATTTCAATATCTGATTTGCGGTGGAATCCAATGAGTTTCACAAACAAAAGAGTATATGGGGTATGACTGCACTTTTCAGTGTGCACACACGCGCACACGCACACACATGCTGTATACATCAGCAGTGTATATGAAAAGCAGTCAGTGGTGTCAATGGAAGTGCAGGATCATCACATGCCGAGCAAAGCCTGGTGCTGCTGCAGTGCAGTGGGGTGAGCAAGAGGAGCGTGTCTGCTTGTCTCATGGTTTCTGCAGTGAACACGGGCTGAAGCAGACCTGAACTTAAGAATGAACATCATCCCACTGTTGAAACATGCAAACACCTGCAACCAGTCGACAAAGTCATTGGAGTGACTGATTGTTAGCTGTGTGTTTTAATTTTCTCATATTTTCTTCTTAGCCTGATCAATGTATTAGAAAATACAGTTAAGTATATTTCACAGGCCTGTGCACATCACCTGATGAGTTTAGCATAGAACCATTAAGTACAGTGAATCAGGGTTTTCATTACCATTTAAAGATTTAAATGCACCACCACTGATGCAATTAATTTATTATTAGAATATGTATTTGGATGACATTGGCTCCCTAGTCAGTTTAGGGTAAATGGTTAAGATTTTTAGTCATTATTTAGCTGTTTATTAGCATATGTACCTATAATGTACTGTCTCTTTATTAGGGTTAAGAGTTATTGTTAGGGTTACTAAGACTTACTTAGGAGTAAATTGTTCCATCGTGTTACCATTTATTTTTTTAGTTCTAGCTTTTCAACTTATTGTACACATATATGGTCCAAAATAGTAATAATGGTTCAAAATGGAGACAGACCAATCACCATCCAGTCACATAAGCTGAACTGGCTTCAATAGTGATCAGAGGTCACTATTAGCCTTCTCAAAAGGCAAATACAGTAGCTTAAACTAATACTAGCTCCAATAACATTCATTTATTGACTTATTTCTCAATTTATTGATTTATAATTACTTTGAGTTTGATGTACAGTGATCCACATGTATTATTAAGTTATTTGGGTATTTATTAGTTTGACTTTTTAATAAAAGCCTTTTTTTCAGGGCTGATAGCACTATTACAATCTATATTTTACTTTAAAACCACTGGCCAGAAAATGATGTTACACACACAGGACCTAGGCCTAGCAGTAAGTGATTACAAGTACTAGCAAATACAGTACACACAGTTTTCTGTGGTGGAGGTATTGTTGTATTAATAATTGATACTAAGTGCAACTAGAAATGACCTCGGCAGTGATGCAGATCCACACTTCTAGGCTAATATGTCAAATATACTGTACATAAAATTCAGTAAATCTTTGCATCAGCTTTCAAATCATAATGTACATTTTACATTTTATAACTGCATGACCTAAATTAAGACCCTGCTGATATTTAAGGTCAAATGTAAGGTCAAGGTCTTTTGATATTTAAAAGTGGTCCTGGACCCTATTCTAACTTGTGTGAAAACGTGGTGTCCCTAGCTCTGACAAGTTGCTTTATGCCAAAACTGATTTTGAACCTTTCTGACCCTATAACCTTGACCTTTGATGTTTTGTCTCCAAATATATAGCCATAATTGCTAGTCCCAAGGTTGACCTGTACGCCAAGTTTGGTGAACCTGGCTTAATTTATTTTCTAGTATGTCAGAATGCCTGGTGGTGGTATCGTACAGTTCATTAATACTAAGTCAAATTGCACATTGGTCAGACTTAAGTGTCTTCTGTCACTATCTCTTTAACAAAATAATGTAAAATTAAGTTTACTTTCTACATTGAGGTACATAAAGTATTAGTCCTGTTTGCTAGTGACTTGCATGTTGAATAGACCAGCAGCATACACACAGCTCGCTGCTTGTCCAATAGCTGTTGTATTATCCCACAAAAGTCTCCTGTAGTGCTTAGCCATATATTTATTTGGAAATTAAAACACCTCTATGTTTACATCTGAATGTGAGTGTGAATGGTTGTCTGTCTCTATGTGTCAGCCCTGCGATGAACTGGCAATTCATCCAGGGTGTACCCTGCCTTCGCCCCAAGTCAGCTGGGATAGGCTTCAGCACCCCTCCCCCCACCCTAACGAGGATTAAGGGGTAGAAAATGGATGGATGGATGTTTACATCTGGACCAAGTGTTACAAACAAAACACTCATCAAGCAGCTGCAGTGAATGAAATTAGGCAAATAATACCTGGCACAACAGAAACTCAATCCCACAGTGGCGTCTTGTACATCTGAATGTACAAGAAACACATAGAGCCGAACATGACAAAACAATCCAAGTAAAAAAGCACCCAGCAGGCGTCTCTTTTGGGATAAATCAATCACAGAAAAAGAAATTAAAGTAGTGATGTGTAACTGATGCGGGCGTGGTGATGGTTGAAGAGTGATTGAACAGGGTGCTAACCTTCCTCACTCGCACCATGTCCGTCTTTGTTTTGTCCTGAGGGGAGTGCTGCTCCCCGAACCAGAGGAAACACACAGTTATGACGATGCTGCAGTTACATCACACCTTCACTGGCAACTCAGTGCTCATAATATAGTCAGTATGTAAGTAATGAGAAGGATAACTGTGGCTTGTATGAGGTAGTACATTCAGGTTTGATTCTTACTATGCTCATATTGTATTTCACTTCCTTATATTATAATTTATTTAACAAGAAACTGGTGATAAATTCTACACCTTAGCTTATTTCCTTTTTGTTAACAAATTAAAGATACTGGAGCATTAAAATTGAAAAGTCTGTACTTATTCAAACTGATTAGACTGTATATGATAACCCCAACCAGAAGAGGCAGATGACCACCTACTCAGAGCAGTTGGTTCTGCTGGAGGTTTTTCCCTTCCGTTAAAGGAAGTTGTCCCCCACCCCACCCCATCGCACTAGCCTTGCTCATGGAGGTTCTGTTGGATTTTATCTCTGTAAAGTCATCAACGGCTCTGACAGACATTTAAAAACAAAACTATATAATATGATTTCTTATGTGCATTCTTGCACAAAATGATAAAATAAATCAGACTGTTTCAAACTTATACAATTTTTCAATGCACATTTTCTTCTACATATGTATAGAGTTAGTGTACATGGATCCATAAGTCGCACAAATTAGTTGCTATAGTCAGTCCCCATTGTCTCCTTTGTGACCCTTTTTCCAAATAGTCACATAAAGCACAAAATGTTTCATTACTGATTCTCCAGATCTTTCCACTTTGTCAGCACTGCTTCATTATGATCATGCAACAAGCCTCGTACGAAGCAAACAAACCTGGCTCTTTCTGTCTCTCTCTCCATTGGCGGCCGTCACGGAGGGCGAGTGCCTCCGCTCCCTCCTGGCCACTGTCTGATGGACAGACACAGCTCACACATCAACATCAACGCAAACAACAGCTTCCACAAGCATGGCCTAATTTTGCCTACAAAGTCTGAGGTCGGTTTCCATGTGTCAACAATATGGAAATATAACAGGGTTCCCACACAATTTTACTGATAAAATACTGTATCAAAATGTTTCCATGACTGACCTGATGATGTCATTGGTCAAAACTTACATAAGAATCAAACATGAGCATGATCCTTCCTCAGTCTCCACCTGCCTGGTATTTTCATATTAAATATACAGCAGAATATAAAGGTAATACCTGTGATCTTTTCTATGCATTACAATAGCATAAATCCCAAACTATGCAAAACTCACTGGTTTTAGTCACATTACATATAAGCCATTGCGACACCTCAACCTCCACAGAAGCATATTGCCCAAATTTGACAAATTTATTCTCTTTGAATTTCCCCAAAAGATGGGGGACTTGCATCACTGAAAATTACATTTTCAGGTTTTCATGACCGTGGGAACCCTGTGTACACTATTTTTTCATTAAATGTTTGAGAATTGGGAAAATGTCAATGATAGTGATTATCACTGTAATATAACTGTGACACTGTATAACAAATAATGGCACCATCTCAAAAAATTACCCCAAAGCAGCAGACTGATATAGCTATAACAAACTGTAGAACACTGTTATGAATCACAATCGAGTACTCAGCAAAGCCATGTAAACAAATATACAACAAATCAGACACAGAAAAACACTTTGCGGTAATAGAAAAGAAGAAATCGCGTCTTCTCTTCTGACTTGTAACACTGCCTCTTTGCCTCATCATAACCCAACTGCAGTGTGTCAATACTCACCTTGATGTCAGGAGTGCCCTCCAGTCGGGGGCTGTGGCTTTTGGTGGACTCTGCCGGCCGACTCTCCGCCTTCAGCTCTGCCTTCCTGTCTGCTGAGCGGCGTCCCTTATGTGTAGAGCCATCAATGTGGTGACCGGAGCGATGGAGGCTGGCGAGGAGCGGTGAGGGGGTCGCTTCCCCGGGAGATACAGGGGACATGACAGGGGCACTAACCGGCCGAGTGGACTTGTTGTCAGGGGTGGACGCCATGGCTGTGGAAGAGAGAAAAGAGAAAATATAGGTGTGACCACGTGTTAATTATTATAACAAAAATGAGGAAAATCGTAAGGAAAATTAACAATGTAACCAACAAAATTAAGAAAAAATACCAAAAATTGGACAAAATAATCCAAAAGTAAAAAATTATGAAAACAAAAAATATGTAAATAATGAAAATGAAGCAAAAAATGAACACAAAATATTCCACAAAATGGCCATAAATGGTAAAAATTAACAAAACAATCCACAAAAAGAACCAAGGAAAAACAGATCAAATTGAAAAAAACATGCTAAAATATTTTTCTAAAAAGAAAAAGAAAATCCAAACACCGAAAATAAAAATAATATCACAAGGAAAAGTTACCACAAAATTAATAACATAATCAAGATTGTGATTATCAAAATGATAATGATCAAAATAATTTAAAAAATGAGTGGGAATATCCGAAAAAATGAAGACAAATTTGAAACAGTGAATAGATACACATGCTGAACAAAAATGAAAAACAATCAAATAACAAAAATTTACTAAATCAACCAAATAATCATGAAAATGAACAAAATAATCAAGAAAATTGTAAAAAAATAATAATAGCTTAACTTAAAAAAAAATTGCAAAATAATTAATTAAATAACCAAGAAAATAAACAAAATGATTTTAAAAAATCATCCAAAACTGAAGACAATTTTGAAAGAATGAATAGATGCTGGAGACAGATACAAAATACGGACAAAATCTAAAATAATCAGATCAACAAAAATGAAGACAAAATGACCGAAATAATCAAGAAATTAACCATAATAATAATGAAAACAAACCAAATAATCAAGAAAATTAACAAAATAATGAACTTAAAAACGAGCAAAATAATCCATGAAGTGAAAAAAATAAACAGTAATTCTGGATAAAAGTAATTCTGAATATTTACAGTTGAATAAAATAATAAAGTGTCCACATGAAAATTAACAAAATAATATAATGCAAACTTCAATGTGATCTGTCATATTTCAGTCAAATGTCTGTTACCGTGGCAACAGATGCTGCACTTCAATAAAAGTTCAACATCACATAAAAACAATAAAATGCATGTTATGATTCTTGTCATTATTATTTTGCTGCTACACATTGCACGACCCACTCAGAACGACTGTGCAGTACAGTTTCTGAGTCTAGATGCCTAAGTAGCAGTTTTGATTGGATTCTTCTTCAAATGATAAAAGCCCCATTGCCCACTGCTCTCCTAGAGGGATGATAAATGGGACTGAATTATCTCCTCTCCTGTTAGCTCTGTTCTCGAGTGGCCTCCTCCTCTTGACCTGCTATATGTGCTTGTTACTGCCACATCTGCACCACACCACAATGACAAGCAGAGCCTCACACAGAGCTCCACTTTAAATAGCATCATCCCAGTCTAGTGCTCATGTACAGTACAGTTCGACACATAGAATGGCCGCCTCCTTTTCTGTGTCAACTCCTTTCGGCTCCCTGAATTAAACATTAAAACATAGGAGGGAGCGGTCACACCAGATGAAAAGATATCTGAGCAGCTAATGGAACAGCCTTACAACTTGAATCAGTAGCAAAAGGGCTGCATTCGACTAGAAAGAACAAGAGCACCTGACAGCAGCACACAGTTATTTCAGGCAGAGATAGAGCCTACTTCTGAAATGTGGACCCCATTCACCAAATATCTGCAAGAAATGTCTTTGTACGTGTTTTACTCTAAGGAACATTTGAGCACCAGCACTTCATTTATTTCTACAGTAGTTTGTTAGACAATAAAAATACAATAACATTTATATAATTTGTGCTGTAATTGTTACTCTAATTTTAATTTTAATAAAGGTGGTATCCATAGCAACAACAGAAAAGGAGTGTGAAGAAAAATGTGTAACTAAAAGGGGAGTGGTCATAGGAAAAGGGTGTGTTCACAGACAAGGGGTGAAGTTAAAAAAAGGAGTCCTCACGGAAGAAATCAGTTGTGACAGAAGTGGGTGTGGTCACAAAAAAGGGGTGTAGCCACAAAAGGGGTGGTGTGGTCACCAAGAAGGGGAGTGGTCGCAAAAGGGGTGTTGCTACAGAAAAGGGGCATGGCCACAAAAGGGATGTGTTCACAGAAAAGAAGAGTGGTCACAGTCACTCATTTACATTTAAGTCAACAGACACTAACACATAAAAAGTTGAAAATGTGGAGTTTAAATACATAACACAATGAACCATCTGTACAGTATTTAAAGCTACAACTTAAAAAATACACATTCAGAGGCCATGTTAAACTTACATTAACTTGTTGAAATGGGTACAAATTTATTAGTATGAATGTTATTGTTACAAGGTTCATAAGCTGTGTCCAAAGCCATAACACAAAAAAATAATCTTTTAGGTTAAAAAAAAAAAGCTGCACTTCTGAGAAACGAAAATCAATGTTTTAGAGCAGCCAGACCTTTCTCCAATAAGTCACATCCCATTGTTCCATCTACTGAATCACAAAATCCAGTCAATTCCAAAGGGTTCACATACAGTACATCTCTTAGCAATGTAATTTCACAATACTTGAATTCAATCTATAAGACAGTGCTAAATGTCAGAAACGACCCGGCTCACATCCAGACCCTGCTACACAAACCACCACGCGCTGTCTGAAACAAGTTGAGGCTTATTAAAAACACACTGACTGTAATTTCAGGCCTCATTGGCTTCGTCTTGCCAGGACTGTACCAGTGTCCTGGTTCAAGAGTTCCTTGTAGTGACAGACCAGCAGCTGATATCAGTAGCAGTGTTTTCACAAACACAGGGGAAGTCAGACAAGAGCTGGCAGAGATAGAGAGCCTCAGGCGAAGAAAATTTATCACTATATGACATACTTGAGTGATCTCAGTGTACATAAGAAGCTGCAGTGTTTTATTTATCTCTCAAACAGCGCTGTCAAATTGTCACACTGTCAACAATTCTCAGCGAGCTCTGATTTAAAAGTCAATTTTATAGTGATGAAATGCTGATAATAGCATTTACAGGTTTTGTAAGATTGAAAAATGTTGCGGCAGTGCATGTTGCAGCATCAGAATGACAAATATAAAAATAAAATCCACAAATGCATGGAAGTACTTTTGCTAGTATGCAAATAATCACACAATATAAACCTTTAGCTGAGGATTTAAATGGAGCAAATAGCCTGCAGCTGTGGTGCTTAACATCTTTATCTTGAGACCCCCAAAAAACACTGTTATGAATGAAGTGGAATTAATGATTTTGTTTTAATTTTCTTTTTTCATTTAGTTCTCTGTGATTATGATTGAATGCAAGGGTGTAAATTTTGTCTGAACATTGGGGGGGGGGGGGCAATCAAGACAATAAGTTATAAAAAATTAAAAATCAAGAAATTGAGTAAAAAATAATCAGAAAAATTGATTTAAAAAAGACAAAATAATTTAGAAAACAATAGAGAGAATACACAAGAAAATGAAAAAATGAAGAAAATAATCCAGCAAATGTGCAAAATTGATATTTTACTGATACTGAGGGGAACAACTCCTCCGTGAGTCGCCACCTTATCATGGTGGAGGAGTTTGTGTGTCCCAGTGATCCTAGGAGCTATGTTGTCGGG